>QRFJ01000002.1:3572879-3599228 GCA_006176705.1 Cocos nucifera | reverse complement strand
AAAAGAGAGAGATGCCATTTGGTGATAATGAAAGCTCGATCGACATTTATTTTAGCGATGCCTTCATCAAAGCAATGTTCCTAATCATGACCGCTGTGGGCTTATGAATTTCTTCCACTGTGGGATTCACCTCTTTATGTTTCAGGCTTGCCCCCTCCTCAAGGAGAAATGCGGACATCTGCCTGGACCCCAACGGACAGCTGGGAATTGACATCGAGATCATGAAACATCGGCTGACGATCGATCCGAGGCATCGTCGATAATAAATAAAGATTGCACCGCACATTGCCTCGAAAGGCAAAAGCAGATCGTCGAAAGAAGGTTTCAACAGGAGGCAGAATGAAGTTTGGCACTTTCAACAACATTCCCAGCGCAGCGAGGCCGAACTCCCCCTCGAGCTCACCACCAAGGAAGCACCCAACAGATTGGTTCTGCGAAGAAGTCCTCCTTTCGAAAGGTTCTGCGACTATGCCTTCCGCAACGCTCCTTGAACTCAAACTCTCACAAAAGTTAAGAACCAGCTACCAAGATCAGAAAGAGTGCGATCTCCTCCAAATAGACATGATCGAAGTAAGTACTGCCTCTACCATCGCGATTACGACCACGATACGAGGAAATATGGTCAGTTCGAGACGAAAATTAGGAGCTCGTTCAGAAAGGAGCGGTTTGGAATAAATTTCCTTCGATGCCAATCTGAAGTAGGAGAAGATCGACCAAGGGTGCTGTCGTAGTCAGAAATGATAAGAAGGTCGGCCGCCTCATGGCATCATCAACGTTACCCCTGAAAGGAGCTTGGTACTTCGGCGATTCGTCATCTTCCAGCGTCAAGGCTAAGAGAAGCCTGCTCTAAATTGAGAAGGCCAGCATGAGATAGAGGAGGTCATGAAGACCAGCATGAGATAGAGGAGGTCATCCAGCTCGGGCCTTGCTGCCAAAGGAAACTCGGAGGAACAACGCCCCTACGACCCTAAAATGGGGATGTGCTGTCAGTAACTTTTCCTCAATAAAATTTTTTTCATTCGATAATATCATTTCTGGGTGCAAAAACTATGTGATGATAGGAAAAAAATGAGCAAAAGTGGCCCATTAGGAACAGGAGGAGAACCTCATCCTAATGCAGGCAAAGTCGAAGGCCTCGTTCATTCTTAGATGAGTGGGGGAGAAGATGCGGACGATGATCTATATGTGCCCACAGTCCGTTAGATAGGAGGAGGAAACCCATCCTAATGTCGAACAATCGAAGGCCTCATTCATCTTAAGACGAGATGGGGGGAGAGGCACCGACACGGTCCGTATGTTGCCCCATGTCCGTTAGAGAATAGGAGGAGAACCTCGTCCTAACGCGAGCAAAGTCGAAGGCCTCATTCACCATAAGATGATGATGGAGGAGATGGCGACGATCCGAATGTGCCCACAGTCCGTTAGGAATAGGAGAAGAACCTTATCCTAAGCGAAAAAGTTGAAGGCCTCATTCACCCTAGATGAAGTGGGGGGAGGCATGAACGACGGTCCGTATGTGCCCCCACAGCCCAATAGAAATATGGGAGAACTCATCCTAACATAGTAAAGTCGAAGGCCTCGTCACCTAGATAAGATGGGGGGAGAGGCATGGACGACAGTTCGAATGTGCCCCCACAGTCCTTTAGGAATAGGAGGAGAACTCGTCTTAATCAGCGAGCAAAATCGAAGGACCTCGTTTTACCTTAGACGAGATGAAGGAGATGGACGACAGTCCGAATGTGCCTCCACAGTCCATTAGGAGCAGAAGGAGAACCCCATCCTAACGCGAGCAAGTCGACAGATCCTCGTTCATCCTAGATGAGATGGGAGGAGAGCGACGACGATGGTCCGTATGTGCCCCTACAGTCTATTAGGAACAAAGGAGAACCTCATCCTAACGCGGCAAAGTTGAAGGCCTCGTTCCACCCTAGATAGATGGGGGAGAGGCACGGATGATGGTCCGTATGTGCCCCCACAGTCTTATAGGAATAGGAGGAGATCTCGTCCTAACGTGAGCAAAGTCGAAGGCCTGTTACCCCCCTAGACGAGATGGGAGGAGAGGCACTGGACGACGGTCCGTATGTGCCCCCACAATCCGTTAGGAATAGAAGGAGGAACCTTATCCTAACGTGAGCAAAGTCAAAGGCCTCGTTCACCGTAGATAAGATCGGGAGAGATGGATGATGGTCCGAATATGCCTCCACAGTTCATTAGGAATAGGAGGAGAATCTCATCCTAACGCGAGCAAAGTTGAAGGTCTCGTTCACCCTAGATGAGATGAGAGGAGAAGCACGGATGACGGTCCGAAGGTGCCCCCACAGTCTGTTAGGAGCAGAAGAAGAATCTCGTCCTAACGTGAGCAAAGTCCAAATTCGAGCTTCAAAATCTATAAAAAATAAGATCTCTATCAACCTCGGTATGAGATAAGATCTTCCTCGAACGTCCGCATCAACCTTGATTATAGAAAACAAGATCTCCCCCGAGGGTCCAGCAACCTCAGCCCGAGCGATCGAGACAACCTCGGCCAGAGATGAGATCTCTTCCGAGCGATCGAGATAATCTCGATCGGAGATAAGATTGGAGACAGCCTCGACCGTGGAGATAAGATCTCCCCGAGGTCCGCGACAACCTTGGCCCGAGCGATCGAGACAACCTCGGCCGAGAGAATAAGGTTCGCGTAATCTCGATCAGGCGCCCGAGATGACCTCGACCAGAGATAAGATCTCTCTCGAGTGCCCGAGCCAACCTTGGTCGGAGATGAGATATCTCCTGAGCGATCGAGACAACCTCGGCCAGAGATGAGATCTCTTCCGAGCGACCGCATCAATCCCGACTATAGATTAGATCTCTTTCGAGCACTTATATCAACCTCGACTGGAGATGAGATCTCTCTTAGGCTTCAATTTCAGCACCAACTTTGTTTGGCGATAAGATCTCCCCCCGAGCTTCGACCTGGGTCAGCACGGAGCCCAGAAGAAAACTTTGACAGTCGCCTTTTCTGCACTCCCTTTCTTTAAGTTTTGAACTCAAAAGTGGAGGGACTATTATTGGGGATAAACTCTGCTCCTGTCGAAGTCCAGTTCGATGCTCAGCCTAACACAACTGATAGCCATGGAAGAGCCTCAGTAGTCGAGCTTCTTCGGACTCTCCACGATCGGGCCTGAGCCGAACTCCCTCCGAGCTTTCCCTCCGATCGAACTCCTCAGCGGTTGCATCCTGACCGAGCTCCTCAGCAGCCAAGCTTCTGTCGGACTCTCCGCGATTGGGCCAGGGCCGAACTCCCCCGAGCCTTCCTCCGATCGAACTCTTCAGCGTTGCATCCTGACCAAGCTCTCCTTAGCGGTCGAGCTTTAGTCGGGACTCCCATAAGAGCCGAACTCTCTCCGCGCTCCTCCGCACCTCACGGGCCGATACCCTCCAAGCTTCCTCTTCGGTCGGACTTCTTCAGCAGACTCCTTCCGGACATCTTCTTCAGCCGGACTTCTTTAGGAGTCGAACTCCTCTCAGACATCCCTTTCGGTCGGTCAAGCTTCTACCGAACTCTCAGTGATCGAGCCTTATCCGCACACCTCCAGCCAGACGAAGACGAACATTTCCAGCTTCCTCTTCAAGAGTCCGAACTCCTCAAAATGGGTTATACATCAAAGCCCTTCCAATCCTCATTCGGACCCTAAGCGGGCTCAGTATCAAGATAGCTACAGCCATCACCATCAGTCGCGCAAGTGACAAGCGATACCAAGCGGCGATGGCTGTCACCATCAATTCCGTTGCAGCGGTGCTGCAGACGGTGCCTTCCCCTGGGACTGACTCACTGGATCTTGAGGCGGACCCGCCACACGTCAGCGTACAGCTGTACTTAAAGGACCCTCTAGATACGTTAACCCTAAGCTCTAAGTTCTTCTCTTCTTCTCTAAGCTCCATGGAACTCATTTTCGAGCACTCCATTCCTGTTGGCCAGAACTAACTTGATATTTGGAGGATCCTACCGGAGCCACCCCCCCAGTGGCTCCGAATGGGACTTTATTTTGTAGGTCCCCGACGGTGACCTCGTCCACCTCCGCTCCAGCTGATTCCAACGACGATCAGATTCTGCGTCAACAAGGACCTAGCCAACTATCTTCCCAAAATCTAATGCTCTGACCATTATCCAGTTTAGAAGTGGTACAATTCCGAAAGGTATCCAAGTCTCTGCAAATGTCTTTCCAAATAGGTGGGTCTTCTTCTAATTCTCATATCAAACTTGCATCTTGAGTAGTAGGCCAACTTGAATTGTCTTCTTCATAGAGCCAACTCATTACCACAAGTGTCATGGAACTTAAGCATCCCTATTAAACAAGCAGTAAAAGCCACTGATACTCTCCTTCCCCTTCCAAAGGAAGGCTTTCCTCATTTGATCAAGCCTATTCAAAACCAACTTTAGTAATCTAAAGATAGACATGTAGTAAGAGGGAAGTGTGGAGAGAATTGCATTGATCAAGCAAGTTCGGTCATTCACAGAAAATAATTTACCCTTCCATGAAGCCAATCTCTTACAAAATTTCTCAATAAGAGTTAGCCAGCACTGCTTAGGGAGCTTCATGTTATGTAGAGGCAGCCTAAAGTATATGAATGAGAGATTCTTCCTCTTGCAATTCATGGGCATGGCAAAGTTAGAAGCATCGGCCTCCTCATCATTGATACCAATGACTGGACTCTTATGGAAATTGATCTTGAGACCCAATGCCTCTTTGAAAGCTAATAGAAATGCCTTGATTGCAAAAAGGCTGCCCCTTTTCCCCATGCAAAAAGAGGAGAGTCATCGGTGAAGTGAAGGCTTTTAATGTTGTTAAAGTAAGGAATGCCATCCATACATTCAATGAGCCTTTTTGAGCCTTCCTGTTGGAGCAATCTAGAAAGAATATTGGTCACCAAGATGAACAAAGCTAAGTAGAGGGGGTCAATTTAATGAAGCCCTTGCTTGCATTTAATCCACTTATTGGGAGAGCCATTAACAATTAGAGCCATTGATACTGAGGAGAGAAGAGCATGAATCCAGATACACCATTTCGTGGGAAACCCCTTGCCTCTCTTCAAGGAGAGAAGAAAGTCCCAACTGACTCTATTGAAAACTTTCGCAAAGTCTAGTTTGCAGAGGATGCTCAGGCAACCAATTCTATTGCAATAAGCCAACATCTCATGAGCACTTAAGTTCTCATTTAAAAAAAGTTGCTTATGATACATCAACTAGTGAGGAACTTAGCCAGTATAGAAGCCAGAATCTTTGAGATAATCTTGTAGAGACTATTCAAAAGGCTAATGGCGCAAATCACGGGCTATGAATGAGCCATCCCTCTTAGGAATGAGGGTCATATGTGTGAAATTGAGCCTCCTTAAAACAAGATTGCTGCTGTGGAAGTCCTCTAGCACCATTAACAGATCTTCCTTGAGCAAGTTCCAATACCTCTAAAAAAAACAAAGGGGAAGGCCGTTTGGGCTAGAGGCTTTTTCCTAGAGGGAAAACTACACCTTTTATCGAGGTTCAAGTCAATAGAAGGGGTTGGGGGGGGGGGGGGGGGGGGGGGGGGTGGTGTGGGTGGTGTTGCCTAAGAGATATCCTAATCATTGAAACAACTAGATGCGAGAAGCAAAATGGTTTCTATAGATCAAGAAGCTTTGAGGCAATCTCATTCTGATCAAGATTCCACTTGTTGTCCAAAGGGCAATGGTTTCTTCTTTTTTTGCAGTTCTATCTTATGAAGAAACAAGTATTTTATCTCCATCTTGGTGCTCCAAGTCTTGGCAAATTCTTTGGCAATGACCTCCACACGTTCTCGTTGTTCTGCACACTTGATAGCTGTGCAAGCATCGCATCATCCTTCAGCTATTAGACCTTGAGTCTTTAGGATGAACTCCACGTTGAGATTCATGCAGCTTTTGACACCATCCAGTAGGATCTTCTCTTACAGTTTGCATCACTTCTCTGAATTTTCCTAGAGAACTACAGTATTTCTGCACCAACATGCTGTACCACCAGATACGATCTCCTCAGAGCTATGCCTATCCACCTGCATGTGCTGCTCTACCTGAAGCTATGCATCATCTGTTAGATATGTGTGCCCTAGAAGCCAGAATTGGCTGATACTTGTAATACACTTTTAAGAAAAAAAATTATAATTTTAACTATAAATAATAAATAATTATTTTTTTACATAAGTATATTTGTATCTGTGATACATCTTGAGTTATGGTAATGATAATTCATATTTTCAAGAGTTGAAAATTTAAGATATGAATTTTAATTTATTAACTCATAAAATGCTCCTGACTATAGGATCATCATGAGGATGATGATTGATCCGGAAGGTTAGTGTACAATCGCTTCTTTATAGTAGATGAGTCTTAAGTCTATGGTGTAGAGATATCAGAGCGAGAGTACAGATACTCGTTAGAGAATGAGGCACTGAGCGTGACCACCTCGAGTAGTCATAAGGAAGTACTTCTCGTCGATGACTGATTGCTGCAGTGGTGTGTCTGTTCTTGACTTAGGTGCATCGGTAGTTCACCTTGAGGGTGTTATAGTTTGACTACACCATGACTCGGTCTCCTAGCCATTCGAATTATGAGATGTATGTTGGCTATAACATATTGTAGAATTGGATTGTATAAGATGAATCTATCAACCTGGTAGAAGAGGAGCAGTCCTATATGATCATGAAATCAAGTCCATAAGCCATGGCCATGGCAGAGAGTGAAATAATAGAAAGAGTTTCTATTAAGATTTTCACATCGGACTTGAATCGAATGATTAAATCATATGATAGAAATTAGGGTTTGATGAGTTCACCTTACCTAATCTGATCGAGAGCTCAAGATAGAAGAACTTAATCACAAGTAGCTCACGAGAGGTTCATTTTAATTTGATGGATTGCCACATATGCAGTTAGGTGTCACTGATGGATTTTGGGAGTAATTAGAATGATTTAGATATCGATCATTCTAAAGTTGTCTGAATCAGAAGAGTTCTGATCCATCGAAAGAAGTTTCGATGATGTCATGATGGGATCATACATATCCATTACCATACAGAATTGAATCTAATGGGCACACAAATAAGGATTTGATCTGGATATCATCAATTAGACTAATCCAGTTCAATTGATTAAATAATTCAATTAGATTCAAGAAAATTGTGCTAGCACACGATTGAGCTACGTTCTCCTTTTCTATCTTAAAAATTATCTTGACTAGCCAAATGTTTGTGCTCACTCAGATACCTTTACTGGTCTGACTAGAGCTTGTCTAGTCAGAAAATGGTTGTCTTAATTTATGAGATAAATTTGAGACACACTGCCATTTTTCACTGCTATTTTATACTTTGACTTTGGTCAAATTGACCTTTGACCCTTGACATCTGTCCCATGTGTCATGCACTTATTGGAAGAGCAGATAGGGACTTGTCCCTTCTCTAAAATTGAGAAGAAGGAGGCGGCATAGGATGGCATGTGTGGATAGGAGTTGGAGTCCCATACGAATGGAACTTCTGGTTTTCTTGGTTTCTTAGGTGGCCCTTGGGTATCTATAGACTTTGACCAGTCTAGGCACCATCTAAGAATGAATGAATCCCTCATCTGATTATAGGTGATGTCATCCCATTAATCAGATTTAGATCTAATTACATGAAGCAACATGATTGGCTGGGGTGATGCAGCACTGCATGGCGCAGCAGAGTCTATAAATAGATCCTATCTGTGCCCACTTTTAAGCTCTCCTCTTTTTAGCCATGCCCCAAGGCTGCCCCTTCCTTCTCCATGCCATCATTGGCCCTCTCTCTCCTCTCCATGCCCAAGGAAGTTGGCCTTGTTTAGTGCGAGTCAGGCAAGAAAAGGCTGACGAAAAAGAAAGAAGACAGCACTGCTGCAGAGACGACGGGTGATCTTCAGAAGAAGTTTTGAAGATCCTCTAAATTAGATCCAGATCTAATTTTTAGAGAAAAAAAAGAAAAAGATCTCCAGATCCAGTCCAAGTGGATACCGATAGAGGCCAGATACTTGCGTGGCTAGATCTAGAACCTCAGATTCATAGGATCTCAATGGTAATCAGATTACCCAGATCAAGGTAAAATTAATTTAAAATTTAATTTAATTTTTTTATTTATGAAAATGCAGATGATCTAAGAAATTTTTGAAATATGCCTCTCGATCAATCAGATCTGAACGAACCTGACCCAAAAATCAGATTTTCCTTCAACTGGTATCAGAGCCAGGTTTCCATTTTAAGATTTATTTAATCTAATTTAATTTTTAATTTATGAGAATTCTGAAAATCAAAAAAAAAAAATAAAAATTAATTAATCTAATCTAATGTATGAGATACTAACTAGACTAGGAATAGATTATTCTATGTGTAGTCTAGTATAATCATATTTTTATTTAATTAATATAATTTTTAGATCTATTTATTTACTATTTTTTAATTTATAAATATTATAATCAGATCTAAAAATAGAAATAAATTAAATTTAATTTATTCATATGAGATATGATAGTTGCATGTTTAGACTAAGTTGTAGAATAGTTCTTGTAAATTAGGTTTAGATTAAATTTTATTTGATAAGATCAAATTTAAATTTAATTTTTTAGATGATTATGAGATAATTTAGATCTGAAAAATATATGCATGATATATGTGATATATACAAAATATTTTTAATTAGATCTTTTTATATGAGATATATGCTTAGATCTAATTAGTTTTTTTAGATTAGTTGTATTTCTGATTAAGGCGTTCTCCTTGACCGTCCGTCATAAGAATAAAGTAGAGCTTAAAGGCCCTCTCCTTTCATTCGATGGGGTGTTCTTATGATGTGTAGGGGTGCTGCGCGTTCGTCCTTAATCAAAAATTGAAAAACTTATTTTGCAAAATCCTAGATCCTGAAATCCTAGGATCTTATTTACATATTTTATTTTATAATTTAAACTTAATTAAGAAATTAAGTTTATGAAATATCAATTAGGTCTAAAATTGAGAATTTCAGATCTAAGACATATTCATAAATTGGGTTTCGGGCTTGGGTAGCTCAATTAGGTCTAGCGGTTGATCAAACCGAATCAAGAGTTGGTTAGATGGGATCAACAATGCTTAAATTGACCAGCCTAATAGGATTAAGTCTGGGTCAAGATCGAGTCACGTGAGTGATCATCAAGCAAGACCTAATTAGGCTCAGAGGTTAGAGTCTGGATTGTAGGCTAACCGAATTGATTCTGGCTCAATAATTTGGTGTCTAAGGTAAGTTTGGCAGATACGACCGAACTGATTTTTAATTGAGAGCTACTCGACTCGAAATGCATTCTTGTATCGAGTTAATGGCATATCCCTTCCACCGGTCTCACTTACCTGGCCATATTTGTTGACTCAGTTCTGATCTTGAGGTGGTCAATAATCCAAGCTAACCCATGCCACTAGGTTAGTCATAATGGTTATGACTATGTCAAGTCTAGTTTAATGAGACTAAATCAAATCTTCCTAAGAAAAGATTAAGTCTAAGGTCTTCCACCATTGTAGATGTGCGGGCCCTTCCCGGGATTGATTTTCTTCTGGTTACAGTGGCTCAGTTGCATCGGAAAGATGCAACCATGTCTATTAGGCATTGGATGCTATAGGCTGGAGGATGGATTGGGCTTAATATTCTGGATATGGTGAAAAATCCAATTAGAAATTCAATCTGTATAAATGGTGGGTCTGACTTAACTAAGGAGTGGATCAATATTCTGGATATGGTGAGATTCATGAATTAGAGACCAAGTTTGGGTGCACCATGATTAGAGAATCATTGAACAAGAGTTGTTCACTCATTGGCTAACCCATCACCAATAACTGTTAGGTGAGGTGATGAGTCAGTTGGTGGGACCGCACCACCCACTAGAAATCATAATCATGAGATTTTCACATCTCTACAGAGGAAGTGTAGAGATCCAAAAAAATAGTGGAAGCTAATTTATTTTAAAATAAAATTTCTAAATAAATTGGTTAAGTCTTAATTACAATATCTAACTAGAAACTTTGACTCTCTACAGAAAAATGTCTGCATCCAACCCACTAGCACGAATTCTGGACACCCATAGACTGACCGAACCAAATTATAAGGATTAACTCTGAAACTTCAAAATTATTTTGGATTCCAAGAAGTTAACTCATGTATTGGACCAGGACCCTCCCACCTTACCAACTCGTCCATTCGCTGAATAGAGAGCATCTCTAAAAAAATGGATCGACGAAGATAATAAGGCTAGATACTACATATTGAGCTCGATGTCTGATAAGCTTCAGCGCTAACATGAAGATATCAGAACTGCTCGCCAAATGTTGGCTCACCTACAAGAGATGTTTGGTGAACATAGTCACGCAGCTAAGTATCAAGTCACTAAACGACTGTTCAAGACTAAAATGCGTGATGGGCAGTCAATCTAAGATCATTATCTGATAATGATCAAGGACTTGAAAGAGCTTGAGAAGCTCGAAGTAAGGTTGGACTTGGATTTGCAGAATGATATAATTCTACAATCCTTGACTGATGCGTATGGATATTTCATCATGAACTACCACATGCATAAACTTCAAAACTCCTTGACCGAACTTATAAACATACTGGTTACCGCTGAGCTTTTTATGAAAAGTTCTAAAGGCTCAGTGCTTGCTATGGAACGGATTTCTTCCAAGAGAAAGTCTTTTGGAAAGAAGAAGAAGTTTGCAAAAAATCAGAAGATGGAAGGAGAAAATAAGAAAAAGATAGAGCTGAAGAAGGCCGCTGACAAAGAAAAATATTTTTATTACAATAATGACGGCCACTGGAAGCGGAACTGCCCTACTTACTTGGCCATCCTAAAGAAGAAGGAGGCAGGTCCTTCTAGAGGTATGCTCGTTATTGAGTCTAACCTTATAGTTTCTTCTACATCCAATTGGATGCTTGACTCTAGTTTTAGTGCTCACTTGTGCACTTCTATGCAGGATCTTGAGGATAGTAGAAAGCTGAGGGATGGTGAGATAATCCTACGCATCGAAAATGGAGCAAGAGTTGCTGCCATGGCTGTGGAAACATACCCTCTTCGACTACCATCTGGTTTAGACTTAGTATTAAAAGATTGTTATTATATGCCTGCAGCAAGCAGAAATTTGATTTCTGTTTCTTGCCTTGCATTAGAAGGCTATGTAATTAATTTTCTTAAGGATCATTGTAACATTCTTTATGAAAGAAATAAAATTGCAAGTGGTTTTCTTATTAACGGTCTTTATCAGTTACACATTGATGTATCTATTTTTAATTTTGAGCAAAATGTGAATGCCATAAAATCAAAACGACCTAGGAATAGTCCTAATGATAGATATATATGGCACCTAAGATTAGGTCATATAGCAGAAGATAGAATTAACAAATTGGAGAAAACCGAGCTATTGAGTTCATTGACTTTCGAGTCATATCCAATTTATGAATCCTATCTTCATGGCAAAATGACTAAACTCTCTTTTGTAGAACATGAAAAAAGGGCTACGGATCTTCTTGCCCAAGTACATACAGATATATGCGATCCATTTGATGTGCCGACTAGAGGCAACTTTGTCTACTTTATAATCTTTACCGATGATTTATCAAGGTATGGGTATGTGTATCTTATAAGACATAAGTCTGAAATATTTGAAAAGTTTAAAGAATTCAGACATGAAGTAGAAAAGCAATTTGGAAAATCCATTAAGGTTCTTCGATCAGATCGAGGAGGTGAATATCATTAGTCAAAAATTTTAGACTATCTCAAGAAAAATGGCATAGTCTCTCAATGGACTCCACCAGGAACACCTCAACTCAATGGAGTTTCAGAACGGAGGAATTGGATCCTATTAGATATGGTCCGATCCATGATGAGCTTCACAGACCTTCCTAATTTTTTTTGGGGATACTATTTGTTAACTGCAATATACTTACCGAATAGGATTTCTTCTAAAACTATTTCTACCACACCGTATGAGATATGACATGGTAAGAAACTAAATCTGAGTCATCTCAGAATTTGGGGTTGTCCGGCTCATGTCAAAAGACAACAAGCGGACAAGTTAGACTTTAGGTCCTTTAGAGCTCGATTCATAGGATATCCTAAAGAGTCATTAGGATATTATTTCTATATTTCAAAAGATCACAATGTGATTGTGAGTCGACATGCCATCTTTCTTGAAAAATAGTTTATTCAAGATAGCGGCATTGAAAAGCAGATCAAGCTCGATGAGAAAGTCTCACAAGAGCAACGAGCTAAGGACCAAATGAAACCAAGTCAGGTTAAGCCAATCCATACACTACCACCTTCATCTCATAGATCGAAAAGAATTTTTCATCCCCCTGAGAGGTACTTAGGTATTATTTCAGAGGATGTAGCGAAAATATTCCTCATAGATAATGGGATTTATGGTGATGATCCCAAAACCTATAATGAGGTGATATCAGATATTGACTCTGAGAAATGATTAGAGGCAATGAAGTCAGAAATTGACTCAATACACTCAAACCAAGTCTGGACCTTGGTAGATCCACCAGAAGGTATAGTACCTATTGGGTGTAAATGGATCTACAAGAGAAAGATTGGTGCAGATGGGAATGTAGAGATATTCAAGGCTAGATTAGTGGCAAAAGGTTATAGTCAACGCGAAGGCATTGACTATCGGATACCTTTTCGCCAGTAGTTATGCTAAAATCCATCCGTACATTGCTTACTGTTGCAGCCTATTTCGATTATGAAATATAGCAAATGGATGTAAAAATGACGTTCTTAAATGGATATCTTGAGGAAGATATCTATATGGAAGAGCTGCTAGCTTTCACATCCAGTGATGATGATCACAAAGTATGCAAGCTGTAAAGATCCATATATGGACTTAAGCAAGCATCTCAGAGCTGGAATACTCATTTCAATGATGTGATCAAAATATTTGGTTTCATCAAGAACGAGAAGGAGCCATGTGTCTTCAAAATGGTTAGTGGGAGCGCTGTTGTCTTCCTCATATTGTATGTGGATGATATCTTCCTTATCGAAAATGATATTCGCATGTTGACCATAGTTAAAATATGATTATCTAAAGAATTTTCCATGAAAGACCTAGAAGAAGCATCCTTTATTCTAGGAATTAAGATCTATAGAGATAGACCAAATAGGATGCTAGGACTTTCATAGAAGATGTACATAGAGAAAGTTCTAAAGAGGTTTAGTATGGAAAACTCTAAGAGGGGTTTAGTACCCTTCAAGCATGGCATCCATCTTTCCAAGAAGATGTGCCCTAGCACACATGAGGAAATAGAATGCATGAGCAAGATCCCTTATGCTTCAGCAATAGAGAGCCTCATGTATGCCATGTTATGTATACGACCTGATATAGCCCATGCCATGAGTGTCACGAGCAAATATCAGTCGAATCCAGATGAAGAACACTGGACTTCTGTGAAATGTATCCTTAAGTATTTAAGAAGAACTAAGGATATGTTACTGATCTTTAGTAATGGAGAACTCCAAGTCCAGGAGTATACGGACTCGGATTTTATGTTTGATGTAGATGATCGAAAGTTGACATCTGAGAGTCTGTTTGTGTGTAATGGTGGAGCTGTCAGTTGAAAAAGTTTCAAACAGATAGTGATAGCAGATTCCACTATGGAAGCAGAATTTATCGCTGCATCAAAAACTACGAAGGAGGCATTCTGGTATAAGAAGTTTACTGCAGAGATCAGAGTGATGCCATTCCTCTATACTGCGATAATAATGATGCCATAGCCTTTGCTAAGAAGTCGAGGTCTCATCAAAAATCCAAGCACATTGAGCGGCGATACCACCTCATCTGTGATTACCTTAAGAAGAATTACGTCAAGGTCAAGAGAGTCGACTCTGCAGACAATGCGATGGATCCGCTTACAAAGTCGTTGGGCCGGCAGAAGATCGAAGCCCATCTTGAGAAGATGAGACTTAGATTTGTAGCCAATTGACTTTAGATCAAGTGAGAGTTTGTTAGATATGTGTGCCCTAGAAGTCAGAATTGGCTGACACTTGTAATATACTTCTAAGGATAAAATTATAATTTTAACTATAAATAATAAAATAGATTATTTTCTATCACATAAGTATATTTAGTGTCTGTGATATATCTCTTGAGTTAATGGTAATGATAATTCATATTTTCAAGAATTAAAAATTTAAGACATGAATTTTCATTTATTAACTCATAAAATGCTCATGACCGTAGGATCATCATGAGGATGGTGATTGATCTGGAAGGTTAGTGTACAATCACTTCTTTATAGTAGATGAGTTTTAAATCTACGGTGTAGAGACACCAGAGCAAGAGTATAGGTACTCGTTAGAGAATGAGGGCACTGAGCATGACCACCTCGAGTAGTCATAAGAAAGTCTACCTTCTCATCGATGACTAACTCGATGCTGCAGTGGTGTGTATGGTTTTTTGATCTAAGGTGCATCGACAGTTCACCTTGAGGGTGTTATAGTTTGACTACACTATGACTCAGTCTTCTAGCCATTCAAAATCCTAAGGTGTATGTTGGCTATAGCATGTTCATTGTAGGAATTGGATTGCACCAAGATGGAATCTATCTACCTCGGTAGAAGAGGAGCAACCCTATGATGATCATGAGAATCAAGTCCATAAGCCCATGGCCATGGCAGAGAGTGAAACAATAGAAAGAGTTTCTATTAAGATTTTCATGTCGGACTTGAATCGAATGATTAAATCATATGATAGAAATTAGGGTTTGATGAGTTCACCTTAACCCTAATCTGATCGGAGCTCAAGATAGAAGAACTTAATCACACAAGTAGCTACACCAAAAGATTCATTTTCAGTTTTGATGTGTTGCCACCATATATTGCTAGGTGTCACTGGTGGATTTTGAAAGCAATTAGAATGATTTAGATGATCGATCATTCTAAGTTGTCTGAATCAGAAGAGTTCTAATCCATCGAAAGAAGTTTCGATGATGTTGATGATGAAGATTGTTGACGTAGAAACTGATCATCGTCGGATCCAACTGGAGCGGAGGTGGACGAGATCACCATCGGAGATCTACAAAATAAAGTTTCATCCAAAGTTGGTGGGATGTGGCTCCGACAGGACCCTCCGACGATCAAGTCAGCTCTGGCCAATAGGAATGGAGTGCTCGAGAATGAGTTCTGCAGAGCTTAGAGAAGGAGAGGAGAGCTTAAAGCTTAGAGATTAGAGATTCGAGTTAGCATATCTGGAGGACCCTTTTTATAGATGGAGCTTGATTGATGGTGATGGCCATACCACCTGGTGGTGGATCGCTCGAGGCTGCACGAAATTTGGTGTGGAGGAGATGGTATCGTCAGACCGATAGTGACAGCCATACCATTCGATAGTGGTGGGCTGCCCGAGGTCTGATGAAGTTAGTCACGGAGGAGTGCGCCTGTAGCGTCACCTGTGGTAGACTAATGATGACCGTTCATCTAGATTTAATAGTCATGGCTCTGAGAAAGCAGGCATTGATCGGTGGACTTCAGTACGTATCAATTCTAGAGGAGTTCGGGCTCCTAAAGGAGTTCGACCGAGGGGAAGCTCGAAAGAAGTTCGATCGGAGGAGTGTGGAGGGAGTTCGACTTTCATAAGCGTCTGGCTGGAGGAGTGTGGCTAAGGCTCGATCGCTGGAGAGTTCGAAAGGAGCTTGGTCGCTGAGAAGTTCGGTCGATCGAAGGGGATGTTTGGAAGAAGTTCAGCTCCTGAAGAAGTCTCATCGAAGGAGAAGCTTGGAGGGAGTTCGGCTCCCGTCGGCATCTGGTTGGAAGAGCATCGAGGAAGTTCGGCTCTTACGGGAGTCCGACTGAAGCTCGACCATTGAGGAGTTCGACTAAAGCCCAGCTGCTGAGAGTCCAAAGGAGCTCGACCGCTGAGCGGTTTTGCCGATTGTAAGAGTTCGACTTCTGAAGAAGTTCGATCGATCGAAAGAGAAGTTTAGAGGGAGTTCGGCTAAGATCCGACCGCTGAAGCTCTTCCATGGCTATCAGTTGCATTAAGCTGAGCATCGAACTGGACTTCGACGGGAGTGGGGTTTATCCCCAACAATAGTCCCTCCCACTCCTGAGTTCGAAATTCAAAGAAAGGGAGTGCAGAAAAGATGACTGTCGAAGTCATCTTTTGGGCTCCGTACTGATTCAGGTTGAAGCTCAAGGGAGAAATTTCGTCTTCGATCAAGGTTGATGTTGAAGTTGAAGCCCAAGGAAGATCTCATCTCCAGCCGAGGTTGAAGTAGATCTCGTCTTCTGCGATCGAGGTTGGAGGTTAAGCTCCTCGGGGTCGATATTATCTCCAGCAATCGAGGTTGCATCGAGGGAGATCTGATCTCAGGGCGAGGTTGTCTCCGATCTTATCTCTGGCTGAGGTTGGCTCGGGCGCTCTGGCCAAGGTTGTCTCTTGATTTTATCTCTGACCGAGGTTGTTTCGATCGCTTTGACCAAGGTTGTTTCTTGATTTTATCTCTGGTCGAGGTTGTCTCAGTCGCTCGGAAGAGATCTCATCTCTGACCGAATTCGGAGCTCGGACTTGAACTTTGCTCACGTTAGGATAAGGTTCTCCTCCTGTTCCTAACGGGCTGTGGGGGCACATAAGGGCCACTATTAGGACCTCTCTCCCCATCTCATCTAAGGTGAACGAGGCCTTCGACTTTGCTCGCGTTAGAACAAAGTTCTCCTCCTATTCCTAACGAGCTGTGGGGGCACATAAGGACCGCTATTAGGGCCTCTCCCTCCATCCCGTCCTTTATGAACGAGGCCTTCGACTTTGCTCGCGTTAGGATGATGTTCTCCTTCTATTCCTAACGGACTGTAGGGGTACATAAGGACCATTGTTAGGACCTCTCCCCCCATCTCGTCTAAGGTGAATGAGGCCTTCGACTTTGCTCGCACTAGGATGAGGTTCTCCTCCTGTTCCTAATGGGCTGTGGGGGCACATAAGGGCCGTTGTTAGGGCCTCTCCCTTCATCTCGTCTAAGGTGAATGAGGCCTTCGACTTTGCTCATGTTAGGATTAGGTTCTCCTCCTATTTCTAATAGACTGTGGGGCATATAAGGGCCATTGTCTGAGCCTCTCCTCCCATCTCGTCTAAAATGAACGAGGCCTTCGACTTTGCTCATATTAGAACGAGATCCTCTATTCCAAATGGGCTGTGGATGAGGTTCTTCAAAGTTAGGGAGAGATCTCATCTCTAGCCAAGGTTGGCTCGATCGCTCGGGAGAGATCTTATCTCTAGCCGAGGTTGTCATGGTCGCTTGGAAGAGATCTTATCTTTAACCGAGATTGACTCGATCGCTCGAGAAAGATCTTACCTCTAGCCGAGGTTGTCATGGTCGCTCGGAGAGATTTTATCTCTAGCCGAGGTTGTCCATGGTCGCTCGAAAGAGATCTTATCTCTAGCCGAGATTGACTCGATCGCTTGGGAGAGATCTTATCTCTGATCGAGGTTGTCACGGTTACTCGAGAGAGAGCCGAGGTCGAGAGAGATCTCTCTAGCGAGGTTGACTCGATCGCTCGAAAAGATCTTATCTCTAGTTGAGGTTGATTCGATTGCTCGAAAGAGATCTTATCTCTAGTCGAGGTTGTCCACGGTCGCTCGGGAGAGATCTTATCTCTAGCGGCCGAGGTTGACTCGATCGCTTGGGAGATCTTATCTCAGAGGTCGATCGCTTGGGAGAGATCTTATCTCTGTCGAGGTTGTCACGGTCGCTCGAGAGAGATCTTATCTCTAGCTTATCCATGGTCGCTCGGAAAGAGATCTTATCTCTAGCCGATCGAAGAGTTGATCGAACGGTCGCTCGGAAGAGATCTTATCTCTAATCGAGGTTATCCATGGTCGCTCGGAAGAGATCTTATCTCTAGCCGATCGCTCGGGAAAGATCTTATCTCTAGCCGAGGTTGTCATGATCGCTCAGGAGATCGAGGTTAACTCGAAAAAGAGATCTTATCTCTAGTCGAGATTGACGGTCTTTGATCTGCTCGTGTTAGGATGAGATTCTTCTCCTACTCCTAACACGGCAACTATTGATTGCTTCTTCTCTATCATCACATAGTTTTTGCATCCAGAAATAATATTATTGAAAAAAAGAATTTTATCGAAGGAAAGTTATGAACAGCACATTCTCATTTCAGGGTCGTGAGGGCATTGTTCCTCCGAGTTTCCTCGAGCAGCGAGTTTCGGATCGGACGACCTCCTCTATCTCATGCTGACCTCCTCAATTTGGAGCATGCTTCTCTTGGCTTCGATGTTGGGAGATGATGAGTCGTCGATGTACCAAGCTCCACATAGGGGTAATGTTGATGATGCCGTAAGGTGGCCAACCTTCTTGTCATTTCTAGTTACGGCAGTGCCCTTGGCCGATCTTCTCCTACTTCAGACTGACGTCGAAGGAATTTATCCTGCCGCCCATTTCTGATGAGTTTCTCAATTTTGTTTTGGAGCTGAATGCATTCCTCAGCGTCGTGGCCATGGTCACGATGGTAGAGGCAGTACTTGCTTCGCTCGTACTTGCCTAGGGGAGATCATAATCCTTCTGGTCTTGGCAGCTAGTTTTTAACTTCCATGAGAATTTGAGATTGAGGAGCGTTGCGGGGGGCATAGTCGTGGAACCTTTTGGAAGGACTTCTTCATGCCTTTCTCTCGGAGCTTCCTTAGTGGCGAGCTCGAAGAGTTTGGGCCTTGCTTGTGCTGGGGAGGTCGTAAGTGCGGCCAAACTTTATTCTGTCCTCTTGTCAAACTTGCGGAAGAACTTCACGCCCCTTTGTCGGGGCAACTTTGATGACGAGCTCGAGGGGAAGTTCAGCGGCCTCGCTTGCGCCCTCACGTCGAACTTCATTCCGCCCTCCTGTGAAACCTTCGTCGGAGCTTCCTTGATGGCGGGCTCGAGGGGGAGTTCAGGCCTCGCTTGTGCTGCTAGGGAGGTCGTGAATGCGATCGAACTTCATTCTGCCTCCTTGTGAGACCTTCTGCGGGGCTTCCTTGATGGTGGGCTCGAGGGGGAGTTCGGCCTTGCTTGCACCGAAGAGGTCGCGAATGCGGTCGAACTTCATTCCGCCCTCTTATGAAATCTTCTGTGGGAGAACTTCTGCTCTCCGTTTCTCTTTTCTAAGGGTGAGTGGTATGCCCGAATGCTCTTTCTTATGGCCAGTTCTTGTCATCCTCATAGCGGGTTTGCTGGCAAAATCTCCGTCGGAAGTTATCGCATGCCTGCATTATCTCGACGAGGCCACAAACCTGTAGGACCAGTAGATTGAACTGCTCTACATCTATGGTGGCTTCAAGTGAAACCTAGGCTGTCGGGACTGAAATGAAAGCAGATGGACCTGGCATGGAGGCCACCGATCGTCGAGTCGAAGCTCTCCTGGGAGGCATTCTCTTCGAAAAAAAACTTTAGAAAGGAAGAAGAGAGGTCTCTAGAGAGGGAAGAGAGAAATCATCGTTGAGCACTCCTTTAAGAATAAGAAAACCCTAAAGGTTCGGGCCCTCCTTCTAGCGCCAATCTATTGATGCAGAAACTGGTTGTCGTCAGATCCAGCTATAGCGGAGATGGATGAGATCGCCATCGGAGACCTACAAAATAAAGTTTCGTCCGAAGTCGGTGGGGGGTGGCTCCGGCAGGACCCTCCGATGATCAAGTCAGCTCTGGCCAATAAGAATGGAGTGCTCGAAAATGAGTTCCACAAAGCTTAGAGAAGGAGAGGAGAGCTTAAAGCTTAGAGATTAGAGATTTGAGTCAGCATATCTGGAGTGTCCTTTTTATAGATAGAGCTTAATTGATGGTGACTGATGGTGATGGTCATACCGCCTGATGGTGGGCTGCTCGAGGCTGCATGAGATTTGATGTGGAGGGGATGGTATCGTCAGACCGATAGTGATAGCCATACTATCCGATAGTGGTGGGTTGCTCGAGATCTGGCAAAGTCAGTCACAGAGGAGTGCACCTGTAGCATCGCCTATGGCAGACTGATGGTGACCGTTCATCCAGATTTAATAGTCGTAGCTCTGAGAAAGCAGGCATTGATCGGTGGACTTTGGTACGTATCAATTTTAGAGAAGTTCGGACTCCTAAAGAAGTTCGATCGAGGGGAAGCTCGAAAGGAGTTCGGTCGGAGGAGTGCGAAGGGAGTTCGACTTTCACAGGTGTCTGGCTGGAGGAGTGCGGCTAAGGCTCGATCACTGAAAAGTTCGGAAGGAGCTTGGCCGCTGAGTAGTCTGATCGGTCGAAGGGGATGTCTGGGAGAAGTTCGGCTCCTAAAGAAGTCTGATCAAAGAAGAAGCTTGGAGGGAGTTTGGCTCCCACTGGCGTCTGGCTGGAAGAGTGCCGAGGGAGTTCGGCTCTTGCGGGAGTCTGACTGAAATTTGACCGCTGAGGAGTTTGGCTAAAGCCCGACCGTTGGGAGTCTGAAGGAGCTCGACTGCTGAGCGGTTTGGTCGGTTGTAAGAGTTCGACTTTTGAAGAAGTTCGGCCAACCGAAGGAGAAGCTTGAAGGGAGTTTGGCTAAGACTCGACCGCTGAAGCTCTTCCATGGCTACCAGTTGCGTTAAGCTGAGCATCGAACTGGACTTCGGTGGGAGCGGGGTTTATCCCCAACAAAGATCATGACATATCCCATTACCATATAGAACTGAACCTAACTGGATCACACAAATAAGGATTTGGATCTGGATATCATCAATTAGACTAATCCAGTTCAATTGATTTGAATAAGATTCAATTAGGTTCAAGAAAATCGTGCTAGCATACGATTGAGCCTAACGTTCTTCTTTTTCTATCATAAAAGTTATCTCGACTGAGCCAAATGAGTTTATGCTCACTCAAGTATCTTTACCTGGTCTGACTGAAGCTTGTCCAAGTCAGAAAAGGATTGTCTTAATTTATGAGATAAATTTGAGACAACACCTACCATTTTTCATCACCTGCTAATTCTTGTACTTTAACTTGGTCAAACGTTGACCTTTGATCCTTGGACATCTGCCCATGTATCATGCACTTATTGAAGAGCAAATAGGGGCTTGTCCCCTCTCTAGAAATTGGAAAGAAGGGGGCGCACGCTTGAGATGGCGTGCACCCATGGATAGGGATGCTGGAGTCCCATACGGATGGGACTCCAGATTGCTTATTGGTTCCTACTTGGTGGCCCTTGGGTATCTACTTTGACCAGTCTTAGGCGCCATCCAAGAATGAACCTATGGGTCTCTTATCTGATTGGATCAGGTGATGTCATCCCATCAATCAAATTTAGATTTGCTTGCACGAAGCAACGTGATTGATCGGGGTGATGCAGCACTGCATGGCGCAGCAGAGTCTATAAATAGATCTTGTCTGTACCCTCTTTTAAGCTCTCCTCCTCTTAGCCATTACCCAAGGCTGACCCTCTCCCTTCTTCATGCCACTATCTAGCCCTCTCTCTCCTCTCCACATCCAAGAAAGTTGAGCCTTCAGATTAGTGCGAGTCAGGCAAGAAAAGGATGACGAAAAAGAAAGAAGGCAGCATTGCTGCAGAGACGACGGATGATCTTCAGAAAAAATTTTGAAGATCCTTCAAATTAGATCTAGATCTAATTTTTAGAAAAAAAAAGAGAAGAAGAAGATCTCCAGATCCAATCCGAGTGGATACCGGTAGAGGCCAGACGCTTGCATGGCTAGATCCAGAACCTCAGGACTTTGGCAGGATCATCAATCGGTAATCAGATTACCCAGAATCAAGATAAAATTAATTTAATTTAATTTTTTTATTTATCAGATCATAAAATCAGATCTGAAAAGTGTCAGATCTGATTAGGATCTAAGAAAATTTTTTTTGAAATATGCCTCTCGATCCAACCAGATTTGAACGAACCTGATCAAGAAAATTAGGATTTTTCTTCATCACCGGTGCTTTGAACTCATGCCAAATTTTTTCTTCACTTGTGAAACCACCACTACGGAGCTCCATCTATATCTTAAGTCCACCTGATGCCGCAAAAGTTGACTCTATCATCGAGTCCCTTGAGGCCAACCACTCAATGCTGTACTACTGAGCCTACCGCTGCACCTTGAATACCGTCGCTACCCTTTCGAATCCTCTGTGCTCCGCAGACTCCTTCGAAGCTATCTTGGATACCTCCGCAACCCGTGGGCATCTTCGAAACTCAAGAACTCATTCAACTCTTTTGAAATTGATGACTGAATCCTAGAAAATTTCGCCATAGTCCTTCTCTTCTGCTCCTACATCAGCCATTGCTTTAGTTGTGCCCAGAGAACCATCCTCCACCTGAACCATGACTCTTCCTGGTGCTCCTATAGAAAAAAATTGATCCATGATACTTCCGACTACTAGAGACCTTCTGGCGCTCCTTAAGACCTCCTGGCTCTCCCTGAGACCTCCTGGCTCTCTCTAAGATCTGTATCCGATCTTCCTAAGATACCACTGATACTCTCTACTGAGATACACTCCTCGACTGTTGTACCATCGAGCCTTTCTGAGCCCCGTGCCTCCAAGAAAGTGCTCCTGCAGCACTCCAGTGCTTCCTAACTCGTCTTTGCGTCACTTTACAGCCTCCCAGCTCTAATCTACTGGACCTTCATGGATCATCCATCTCCATCACTCCTAAGACTTCGTAAATTCATACTCTGGTCGAACCACTGAATACATCGTCGACTACTTTTCTGCCTTTCAGATACTGAAGGACGTATAGTCACTTCTTCAGCCTTCCTTCAACCATTATCCCTTGAAAAATCTCTCTTCAACAGTGATGCGGGCTAATTTATAGCTATGGCAAATGCACTAGTCGATCAAGTAATAAAGTGAATGAGTAGAGTTTCATCCCTAGAGGATTGGAAAATAAGTATTGAAAAGCTCTTTCCTATGCTTTATTTAGAAGATCAATTTATGAGAATAAGAAATTAAAAAAAATAAATTAAAAAATAATTAAAAATTTTTAATTAAATAGAGAGAGTGTAAATTATTAGGATTTTAAACTCAAGAGCAATGGATTACTAAGACAATCGATTCACCAACTCAGTTAATACAATATTCAGATTTTTAGATTAACTTTATTTCATATGACGGTGGAGTCTCCTAATTTATTCACTATCTTTTGATCCAGGCATAGCAAAACTATTAATATTTATTAATTATCCTTTGATCTAGGTGTAATTTAAATAAATATTAATGCATTAGGTTTTGTGAAACCCTCTAATTAAAATACACTGCGTTCAAAGCGCACTAAAATTCCCGCATGTATATGAATTCTAATTTGATTCATAATACAAGATATATAATCAAGAAGCATTAACATAGATGTACTTGGTCCATAACATCTATGTTCAACAGATCAATTAGAAGATGGCCAGTAATCTAAAAGCATTAAGATCAGATTTATATACTCCTCATGAATAAAATTTAAAAATAAATCATACTAAATATTATATCAAAAGAGTGGCTATACCTTAGCCTTAGTAAAAAAAAATTTAGTTCATGATAATAAATTCAAAAATAGTAAATAAAATAATAAGCATAGAAAAATTAGACTGTTTGATTGCTGAAATTAATTATTTGCAACTGTTGATGTAGAGAACTTGGCGAAGATGAAGATGCTCCTTAATCGATGTCTTGATCATCGAAAAAAATCAAAAACTCTTTTTAATTTTCTTACAAATCACTCTTCTCTTTCTACCTCTCTCCTCTCACTTTCTCTCTCTCTCTCTCTCTCTTTCTCCCTCTCTCTCCTTCTTTCCGTCTCTCTCTTTGTCTTTCTCTATCTTTTTTTTTCACGACAACAAACTCATTTTATAGATAAAGAGTTTGATTTCTCCCAAAATCCATCAAAAACTAGGTTTAAGACTTCCAAAACAACTCAAATTAAGATTTGGATAATTCTGACCGTTAGATGTTGATCAGATGGTCCAAAAACCACTCAAAAGCTCCTTAAAATAACCTAGATCAAGTCGAATTTAATGCCAGTCGTTAGATCAACCGTTGGATCAAATCTGGGCCGTCCGATCGTGTTGAAATAAGCCTTCTGATCTTTAGTTTAATGTCGGAATGAATCTCAGCCGTTGGATCTCGATCAAAAGCTGTGGATGCCATCCATCAGCATCTTCTTTTCGGCTGTCCGATCAAGCTTCAGTGAAAATCGCTCGTTGGATTAGCCAGAATTCTCAAATTGCCCTCCATGGACCATGCGCGAGCTCGGTGTTGCGTGGACCGCCGCATTCTTCAGCCAATTGGAGCGCGCCTCTTACTGTGAAATTCTCGAAATACCCTCCAGATGGTTCACCGTGCATCGTGAAAAATACTGACATCATCCTGACGTCAGCGTTGCGTCGATGATTTTTTTTTTTTTTGAAATTCAATTTTGGGCTCGTTTAAAGTCCGTTTTATCTGAAATTTATTTTATCTGAATCAGAAAAATAAGATCTTCACATTGGTAGCCTTCTTTTCTGCATAAGATTAATAAAAATATCAATTTCTAAAGAAATAAATTAATTTATTTTATAATTTAATACTTTTATTAGTATATTTTTACCACTTATCATACCTCCCAACTTAGTCATTGCTAGTCCCTTAGCAATATTTTATTTAATACCATATTTTAATAAGATTATTCATTACAAAGATAAAATCTAGGATTAAAGGTCAAAAAGTTTAGAAAATACTACTAACTAAGCATTGAGCTTCAGAAGCAAATTTTTCAGTCAAAACAATTAAAAACTTTCTTAGAGTACATCAAAGATCTATAGCACTTATGTTCTTGATGACTAACTTTAGGATTTCAGTATTAAATTAAAAGAACAAAAGTATCTTCTCTTATCACCTATTTTGGTCAATTTTTTATACATTCTTAATTTTATACTCATGAATTAAGGTAGCTTTCACACTGCCTCTTTTTCTTTCTTTTTTTTAAAATTTTTTTTTACTGTGCTGAGCATCCTGGCCTTCCCTTCATCATTTTACGTAAATTTTCATACTTGACCTAGGTGCAGAGACCCAGTTATTAGGCTTTGGGCAATTCATATATACTCTATCTTTTGCACTTTATTTATAGGCAGATAGCTTTTTCCTTAAATTCAAATTTCTTTGATTAGAATGTATATTAATTACTAATTTTCAGTGATAATTGAATCCTCAGTTGGCTTTTAATCAATACCTACTTTGCCTTGTTAGTGTGCATGTGCAATAAAAGGTGCTAATAATCTTTTAATGACCTAAGTAGACTGCTAAAAGTTGACCAACTAATCTACTTCTTTAACTCATTACATTCATTAGCAAATAATTTTATCTTTTATCACTTATCCAGTTTATCTTACTTAAGATTTCCTTCTTGACATATGGTTTTTTTTTTAATTTTAATTATTCTACATTATCTTAAAGGAGAAAGAAAAATAAAGGGTGCAATAAAAGATAGAAAGGAATACACCTGATTTGGTTTAGTCTGGTTCTTTGGAGCTTTAAAATTTTGCTGGAGTTCTTATTGATTTTTCTCTGCAAAATTAAAAATACACATCAAAGCAGTAAAAGAGCAACCATAAATTACTAAAATATAAAAAAAATGATCAAAACTAAAAAGAAAAGAAACAACCTATATAGTAGTTCTGATTTATAGTCTTCAGCTTGACTTTCTTTGAGTGGATCAATCCGGTGCCACTTCAATTGGAATACTTTTATGTTTGATCGAGTCTTCTTTCAATTTGACATTGCTCGCTTTTATAGTCTCAAATCTATTTTCTATAGAATTCTCATATAATGGTTGTCAATAATATCAATTAGAAAATAAGTTTGATTATCATCAGTTTGTTTAGTATCTTTAAAAATATTAAAAGTAACTTATTCGTCTTGGACTCTAAGAATTAATTTTTCTTGTTGAACATCTATTAAAGCTCCTTCAGTAGCTAAAAAGGGTCTCCCTAAAATAAGGGGTACATCATAATCTTCTTCCATATCAAGAATAATAAAATCAACAGGAAAAATAAACTTGTTTATCTTTACCAAGACATCCTCCATTATACTCTTGGAATTTAATGGATCTGTTGACTAATGAAGAGTAATAGTGGTAGGCTTTGTATCTCCTAGACCTAGCTTCCTAAAATAGAAAAAGGCATGAGATTTATGCTTGCTCCTAAATATAAAAAGCTTTAATCAAACTACATCACCATAATATGCAGGGTGATAGTAAAACTCCTGGATCTTTAGACTCTATGGTTAATTTATTTTGGAAGTATGCTGAGCATTCTTCTTCAAATTTATTCTCTCATGCGTCCTTCCGCTTTTTCTTATTTTAAGAATTTCTTTGAGAAACTTGCATACCTCGGGCATTTGATCTTCT
>QRFJ01000002.1:3538765-3572854 GCA_006176705.1 Cocos nucifera | reverse complement strand
TCCTTTGTGACGGGGCCTTCGACTTTGCTCGCGCTAGGACGAGATTCTCCTCCTGTTCCTAGCCGGCTGTGGGGGCACATGAGGACCGTCGTCCTCGCCTCTCCCCCCATCCCGTCCTTCGTGGACGGGGCCTTCGACTTTGCTCATGCTAGGACGAGGTTCTCCTCCTGTTCCTAGCCGGCTGTGGGGCACATGAGGACCGTCGTCCTCGCTTCTCCCCCCATCCCGTCCTTTGTGGACGGGGCCTTCGACTTTGCTCCGCTAGGACGAGGTTCTCTCTGTCCTGGCGGACATTTCCGCTCGCTTTTTTCCCAGCGACCCTGAAACGATAGTGTCGAGCAACAAGGTTTTATTGAGGAAAACTACTGGTAGTACATTCTCAGGTTTTCTGAGTTCCAAGGTCGGGGAAGCGCTAGTCCTCCGAGCTCCTTTAGGCGATAGGTTCCAGGTCGGATGACCTCTACCACTTCGTACGGACCTTCCCAATTTGGGACGAGCTTCCCTTGACTCTGGGGCTGAGAGACGGCTGCTCGTCGGAGCACCAAGTCCCCAACTCTGAACGCCTTGCTTTTGACTCTGGAATTGTAATACCGAGCCACCTTCCATTGGTAGGTGGCCATCCGGATGCGGGCTGCCTCCCTCTTTTCTTCTAGAAGGTCGAGGTTGGCTCTGAGGTCCTGGGGGTTGAGTTGCTCGTTGAAGCCCACGATTCGAGCAGACGGGAGTTTGAGCTCGATCGGGATGACTGCCTCGGTGCCGAAGGCCAAGGCGAAGGGTGTCTCGCCGGTTGGTACCCTCTGCGTTGTTCGGTATGCCCAGAGGACGTGTAGAGTTCGTCTGCCCAGGCCCCTTTTGCCCTGTCGAGCCTCGTTTTGAGGCCTTGCAGCAGGGTCCGATTGGTCACTTCGGCTTCCCCATTGGCTTGCGGATGAGCCACCGATGTGAAGTGGTGGGAGACGTTTAGTCCTTCGCAGAACTCGGCAAATGCGGGCTCCAGCGAACTGTCGCCCATTATCGGTTATGAGGGCTCGGGGCAGACCGAACCGGCAGATCAGCGTCTTCCAGACGAAGTCCTGCACCTTGGCCTCGGTGATCTTCGCTAGTGGTTCCGCTTCGACCCACTTGGTAAAGTAGTCAATCGCGACCAGGAGGAACTTCCGTTGTCCGGACGCCGTTGGGAAGGGGCCGAGGATGTCCATTCCCCACTGCGCGAAGGGCCAGGGCGCAGTGAGCGGAGTGAGTTCGGACGCCGGCTGCCTTTGCACGCTGGCGTTCTTCTGGCAGCGGTCGCATTTCTTCACGTATTCCATGGAATCACAAAGTAGGGTCGGCCAGTAGTACCCTTGCCGAAGTAGTCTTTGCGATAGGGATCTGGCTCCTACGTGACTCCCGCAGAGTCCTTCGTGGACCTCCTGTAGCGCGATGTAGGCCTCAGAGGGTCGGAGGCACCTCAGCAACGGGAGGGAGTACGACCTTTTATATAACCTGCCCTCGTACAAGACGTAGCGGGAGGCTTGACTCCTGAGCTTCCGAGCTTCTCTCCGGTCATGAGGGAGGACCCCTTCTCCGAGGTAGGCGGTCAGCGGGTCGATCCAGCTGGACTCGAAGTCCGTCCGCAGGACGGCCTGAGGTTCTTCGGTGGTCGGGCACTTCAGAGTTTCCAAAAACACTTCTTTTGGTAGTTCGGTCGGGGTAGAAATGGCCAACTTGGAGAGAAGGTCGGCCCTTGTATTCCCGATCCTTGGGATGTGCCGAATGTCGAAGCTGTCGAAGGCTGGTATTAAGTTCTTCACCTTCCCGAGGTACATCACCATGCTTTCCTCCCGCGCCTCGTAGCTGCCGCCGACCTGACCCGACCACCAACTGGGAGTCGCTATAGACTTGAAGCCGACCCACCTTCAATTCCCTGGCTATCTGCAGCCCGACTATCAGCGCTTCATACTCGGCCCCATTGTTGGTTGTAGGAAACTCGAAGCGGAGCGCGTACTCGGTGACGATTCCCTCGGGGCTAACCAGGACCAGCCCTGCGCCGGCCCCGCTAGAGTTGGATGAGCCATCCACGTGCAGAACCCAGGCGCCTTTAAGAAGGTCGGCCCTTTCTTCAGGGAAGCTCGACCGCCACGGCTCGGCTTCGTTGGGGCTTGGTCTCCCTCCGATGATAATCTCGCTTGATTCAAGTTCGGCTTCAACTGGTGCGGTGCATTCCAGCACGAAGTCCGCCAGTATCTGAGCCTTGATCGATGGCCTGGGCCGGTAATTGATGTCGAACTCCGTGAGCTCGATCGCCCATTTGGCGATTCTTCCTGAAGCGTCTGCTCGATGGAGGACGGCTCTTATTGGTTGGTCCGTGAGGACCGTTATGGTATGCTCCTGAAAGTAAGGTCGGAGCCTCCTGGCAGCGATTAGAAGATAGTAAATTAATTTTTCTAACTTGGAGTACCTGATCTCCGCATCCCTCAAGGCTCGGCTCACGTAGTAGACTGGTTGTTGCGCCTTCGCATTTTCCCTGACCAGGACAGCCGCCAGGGCCATTGGAGAGACAGCTAGGTACAGGAGCAGCCCTTCTCCAGGTTCGGGCTTTGCCAGCAGCGGGGGCGCGCCGAGGTAGTTTTTGAGCTCCTCGAATGCCTGTTTGCACTCCGCTGTCCAGCAAAAATCTTTCGGTCGCTTGAGGACCTGGAAGAAGGGCAGGCACCGCTCGGCCGACCTCGAGACAAAGCGGTTCAGGGACGCCACCTTCCCAGCCAGGCGCTGAACTTCCTTAATTGTTTTCGGGGCAGTCATCTCCTGAATGGCTCGGATTTTCTCGGGATTTGCCTCGATTCCGCATCTCGACACCATGAATCCTAGAAATTTTCCGGAGGTCACGCCGAAGGCGCATTTGGTCGGGTTCAACTTCATCTTGTGCCTCCTAAGCGCACCGAAAGTTTCTTCAAGGTCGGCGAGGTGGTCTGTCGAGGCTCGGCTTTTGACTAGCATGTCGTCCACGTACACCTCCATGTTGCGGCCGATCTGCCCTTGAAGACCTTATTGACCAAGCGCTGGTAGGTGGCTCCTGCATTCTTGAGTCCGAAAGGCATGACCCTGTAACAATAGAGACCCCGATCAGTAATAAAGGTGGTCTTTTCTTCATCCTCGGGCGTCATGCGTATCTGGTTATAACCAGAAAATGCGTCCATAAAAGTGAGGAGCTCGTGGCCCGAGGTTGCGTCCACCAGCTGATCGATCCTCGGCAGGGGGTAGCTGTCCTTTGGGCAGGCTTTGTTCAGCTTCTTGAAGTCGACGCACATCCTCCATTTGTTGTTTGCTTTTTTGACGAGGACCACGTTCGAGACCCAGGTCGGATAGTTGACCTCCCGGATGAGTCCGACTTCGAGGAGCTTATCCACTTCTTCGGCTACCGCCTTCTGTCTCTCTGGGGCTTGGTGGCGTAACTTTTCTCTGATGGGTCAGTGCCTTGGGTCGATGGCCAGTCGATGTTCTATAACATCGGCGTCGATCCCTGGTACATCCGCTGGGGCCCAGGCGAAGACGTCCGCATTCCTTCTGAGAAAAGCGACGAGCTGTCCCCTAACCTCGGCCGCCAAGTTGGAGCCAATCCGCACCTCATGCCCCGGGTCTCCGTCGCGTAAGGACACAGGGATGAGGTCTTCCGCAGGTTCGCCCCGTTCTTCAGTGAGGTCGTCGCGGACGTCCAGTCCATCAACAAGGTAAGGGTCGGGCCGGTCTCCCCCGCGCAGGGCGACCGAGTAGCAATACTTCGCCAGGGCTTGGTCTCCTCTGACCTCGCCGACTCCGTGGCTCGTCGGGAATTTCATCTTTAAGTAGTAGGTTGACACTACCGCCCGTAGTGCGTTTAGGCCGGGTCGCCCAAGGATTGCATTATAGGCGGACGGGGTCCTCACGACCAGAAAGTCAATCCGCGCCTTGGCCAATTTTGGGGATTGGCCCGCCGTCACCGCCAAAGTCACCATGCCTTCGACCGGAACGGCGTGTCCGGCAAATCCGACCAGGGGGGAATTTACAGGTCCTAAGCGGGTGTCAGGTAGGGACATTTTTAAGAAGGCATCGTAAAACAATATGTCCGCCGAACTTCCATTATCCACCAAAAACGCGGCGTACATCATAATCAGCGACGTTTAAAGAGATTACAACCGCGTCGTTATGTGGAAATCGGATCCCTTGGGCGTCTGCCTCGGTGAAGGTCACGGGCTCCGAGGTCCTCTGCCTCTTCGCCGGTCCCTCGGACTCGTCGGTCTTTCCCCGCTGCGGTCCTCCCGAGACGGTGTTAATGACGCCGAGAGGCGGCCGATCCTCCTGCCGATCCTCCCCATTCGGCGGCAACATTCTCGGCCGATCTTCCCGCTCTTTAGGTTGTCTTTGTAGGAATCGGCCAAGCCTGCCCCCCGGACCAGCTCCTCGATTTCGTCCTGGAGCTGGATGCACTCCTCGGTATCGTGACCGTGGTCACGGTGGTAAAGGCAGAACTTGTTGGGGTTGCGCTTTCTGGGATGGAAATGCATCCTCTCCGGCTTCGGAAGTCGTCTCTTGATCTCCAGCAGCACTTGAGCCTTCGGGGCGTTGAGGGGGGCGTAGCTGTGAAAACGTCGTCGGAGGGGAGAACCTTGGCGCGGAGAGAAACCTCGTCGTGGGGGAGAACCTTGGCACCGGGGGAACTTCGGCGTCGGGGGGGACTTCGGTGCCGAGGAGAACTTCGGCGTGCCCTTCCGTCGGTGGCTTCCCGCCCCCGAGCCTGAGGTGGAGTCCGGGCTCGTCCGCGACCAGGGGGAGTTCGGGAGCGCGGCCAAGCTTCGGTGCGCTTTCTTTCTTCGGCGGGCCTTCCCGCTCTGCCTACTCGTCGCTTGTCGCGAGCTTCATTATCCTTGGCCTCAAAAGCCTCCTCTGCCCGGGCATAGCTTTCGGCCCGAGCTAGCATGTCAGCGAAAGTTTTTGAGATATTTCTTTTTCAGGGAAGAACAATAGATCATTCTTCTGAAGAATGCCCTTGAGAGCGGCCATAGGCAACTGAATTGATCCAGATTTTGGATCTTCCAATGCGACAGCGTTGAAACTAGGTGACATAAGTCCGGAATGGATTCCCCCTCCTTCTGTTGCCTGATGGTCCAACAAGGAAAATCCGAAACCTTCTGCGCATGGACGTTTGAGTGCTGACGAAGTGGACTATGAATTGATTGACTCATTTGATCAAATGATAAGGATGGTACTCAGGCTTAAGCGCCGAGTACCAATTCCTTGATAGCTCCCTTGAAGGGTGGAGAAGGGAAAGCCCGACACAAAATGGCATCAGGCGCGCCATGGAGTAACATCGTCGTCCTGAAGGCCTCCAAATGGTCGACCGGGTCGGTGGTCCCATCGTAGCTTTCAAAATATGGGAGCTTGAAGTTCGGCGGTACCTGTTCCTGCATAATTTTCTGTGAGAAGGGAGGATCAGTGCAAATATCGTTACCGCGGGAGGAAGGAGTATGACGAAGTTCTTCTATGTGTCGTCCCATCTCCAAGAGCCTTTGATCCAGGAAATCTTCGCGATCCTTAATCCCCAAGGTCTTCTCGCGGAATAGGTGTGAAGCCTCTCCCTGGGTCGAGCCACGGTCCGAGTAGGGGCTCTTTGCCGGCTGTCCTTCTCTCCCGAGGGTCGGAGGTCGGGTAGCCCACATCGGTCGCTCCTGGACTGGGTTCCCGGGCTTCGGGGAACCCCGCGCCGGTCGAGTGGGCGCCGGACCTCGCGAATGCGTGGCCTGCACTGCCTGCACCGCCTCCGTAAGATCGCGGACCTGCTGGGCAAGCAGGTCGAACCGCTCCGCATCTACCGCGAGTACGGAGCGGGCCCGTGTTGCCGGGGTCGGAGTGGGAGCGGACGGACCCGAACGGGATCGGGCCGTGGAGGCTGCCGACCTCCGGGTCGAGGCTCTTCTGGGGGGCATTTTTCTTTCCAGAAAAGGAATACTGAAGAGGGAGAAGAGAGATCCGGAGCAGGGGAAGGAAATCGTCGCCGAGCACTCCTTTAAGAACAAGGAAACCTCGAAGGTTCAATCCCTTCTTCCAGCGCCAATCTGTTGGTGCAGAAATCCGTCGCCGCCGGAGGTCGCCGAAATCGTGGCCGCTGAGCGCCGCCGGGGACCTGCAAAATGAAGTCCCATCCGGAATCGGTGGGGTGGTGGCTCCGGCAGGACCCTCCGACGGTCAAGTTAGTTTCCGGCTAACAGTAATGGAGTGCTCGGAATGAGTTCCGGAGCTTAGAGATGTGGAGGAGAGCTTAGAGAGTCGAGAGTTCAGAGAGCTTAGCCTTAGTGTGTCGGGAGGGTCCTTTATATAGTGGAGCTTGATGGTGACAACTGCAGCCGCATGCTGGCGGGCCGCTCGAGGTTCGACGGAGTCAGTCTCACTGGTGCCATGTGCGGCGGATTGAGGGTGACAGCCATCGCCGCCTGAGTCGGCGGATTGAGGGTGACAGCCATCGCCGCCTGACAGTGGGTCGCTATCGCCTGCGGCGGTTGCAGAGCTTGCCGAATGAAGGGTTGAAGGCCTTCGTGTGCCCATTTCGGAGAAGTTCGGGCTCCTGAAGAAGAAGATAGGAGGGAGTTCGGCTCCCATAGACGTCTGGCTGGAGGTATGCAGCTAAGGCTCATCCGCTGAAGAGTTCGGCTGCTGAGAATCCGAAGCTCGGCCGTTTGGAGGTTCGGCCGGCTGTTGGACTTCGGCTGAGGCTTGGACACTTGAGAATTCGGTAGGAGCTCGATCGGCCGAAGTTCGATGAGGGCGACCGCTGCGGAGTTCGGCCGAGTGACGACTGCTGAGGGGACTTCATTGAAGCTCGGCCGCTTGGAGTCGGTCCGAAGGAGTTCGGCCGTGGGGAGTCCGAAAGAGTTCGGCCGCCCAGGAAGTTTGGTCTCGACGCTGGGAGTCCGAAAAAAGCTCGGAAGCTGACCAGTTCGGCCTGCTGGAAGAAGTTCGGCCGCTGGGAGTTCGGCCCGGAGCCTGGGGCTGGGGAGTTCGACAGCTAGGTAGTTCGGCCCGGACCTTGGTGCAGGGGAGTTCGGCCTCTAGGTAGTTCGACCGTGGTAGGGGCTCGGCCTGGCGCCTGGCGCTAAAGCTCCTCAGCGGCTACTGGTTACATTGGGCTGAGCGTCGGGCCGGGCTTCGGCAGGAGCGGGATTTATCCCCAACAGGCGCTATCACTTAATCCATCGATCCTTCTCATGGTCGATTGGATAAAAATTCTTCTTGATGAGATCCTTGAATTTGCTCCATATCAAATAAAAAATATCATTATTTCTCATGTACTAATTCCACGAGATAAGAGTTTGGCTAAAATACTTGAGATGGACAAAAGCTACCATCTAGACATAAGAGTATCCATAGATCATAAAGTAGGTCTCTAATTGTCTAGCGAGTTGTCTAGTTTTTCTGCATCAATAGTTCCATTGGGGTTTCAACTTTAAATGGTTAAAGAGTATGATTTTTCATATCTTAAGTTGTTCATCCTCCTCATTGGATGGGAGATTTTTATCTCCACATGTAGGAGATAGCTTCGCAACAAGAGTTGTTAGTGCTTGTATTAAAGGCTTCGCCAATCGAAACATAATCTCAATGAGTTGAGCAGTCTTTTCTTCCAATTATGTGAGACATTCCTTTGTCTCATCATCCATCAAGGTCAATCTAGCCATCATACTCATCTTTGTTCTTCGATGCACTTCGCATGGATAGCCTTTCTCCTATTTGTTTGTATTGCTCACGTTTTTAGACCATGCACTAAGACTCCCATAGATGTAGAGGATCAAAGCTCTGATACCAATTTGATCCGATTGAGGAGAAGGAAGATTTTTCTCCAACCATTCAACTCGGATTTTGTAAAAGAAACTTAAAAGAAGATAGAAGAATTTTGAAAATAGGACTTAAGTCTTCTTTTCTTTTTTTAATTGATTTAAAAATGAGATATACAACTGCTATTTATAATAGTAAGGTCTGTCGTTGCATAATTTGGATTGGATTTCTTTTCTAGTTTCTAGAAGGATGTTCATTCTTGCACAATTTGGATTGGATTCCTCTTCCTAATTCTAGCAGAACTCTTTTACCTAAAATGAATATATCTAGTAAAAATAATTTAAAAAAAACCAAAATTTTTTAGGAGGTAGGCCTGAATTTTGTACATCAATTTATCCTTTTATTGCTCCTAATTCTTCATGGATTGTGAGAAGACCTCTGATCAAAATCTTTCTTGAAAAGAAAGTTTTGTTTGACCAACCCATTTCGAGATCCAAAAGATGGAATTTCAATCCAATTCGCCCTCCTAAGGGTTGGCCCAAAGTTGTAGATATTGAAAAGATACTCAATGCCAAAAAAAAAAAAAAAAAAAAAAAAAAAAAATCATCTCAATCAGATATCATGTTACTAAGTTATGGCCTCCGAAAGTATGGCTTGTGATTCGGCTTTTCAATATGTTGGGAGCAAGATTCAGTCCTATCCGGAGTAGCCAAAATAATTCATATTGAGTTTGGTGATCCTTTTGGATTACATAGGAGTAGATGTAGTTTAAAATCACCTGGTACCAATATGAATAGATATGGTGGCCACAAAGATCTCGAGTGAGAAGTCTAGTGGCACCTTGATTACCTCTAAGGGAGCCATCAAAATTAATAGAGAGGAATATGAGCTACTAGAACTATAGGTGACCTAAAACTTTGAAGGATTGAAACAAGGAACAGGCAAATGGATTGATGGGCAATAAACCTTGGATTTGACTGAGTTCATTGAAATATTGGATCCATCTTATGTCTCCATAGCATCCAACCATGGCAAGCAATGATGGACTTTAATAAGAGTGAATTTGAATCTAAGAGGTAGATCAACAACGAGTCCAAAAGGTAAAAGATGCAGAAAACACAAGTTATGGTAGGAAGATTTTCCGAAGTCTCACAAGCGATACAGCACGAAGATAGGTCATGGACCAAAATAACACTCTTTAGATGCAATTTTTTTTATTGCAGAAGAATTTTGGTTGAAATAGATGCTGGTCATACTTGGCCGAGGCTGGTGCTAAATTGCATCTAAACTGCATTAGGCTATAAGGACGTGCTAACTCACACTTTCTTTCTTTTGATTTTGGACATATGAGCTTGCATCAAAGTGATACTGTTAGTCTTTATGGATATAGAATCTTGACCAAGTATGATGCCAAAATTAATATGGTGGAACAATTGTTTTTGTAACGGTAGTGGTTTTGGCATTTATTAGGTGTTTGGATTACAAAACTAAGATGAGATTTCTGACATTTAGATGGTCTAGATACCAAGATAGTTTCTTTGCATTCCCAGTGAAGAAATGGGTCAAAATGGCTAAGAGATACCAAAATTAATGTGGTGGAACAATTGTTGTGGTAACAGTAGTAGTTTTAGCATTTAGCAGGTGCTGAGTTACGAAACCAAGATGAGATTTTCGACATTTAGATGGTCTAGATACCAAGATAGTTCCTTGCATTCCAAGCGAAGAAATGGATCCAAATCTCGAAGAGATGCCAAAATTAATGCGGTGGAACAATTGTTTTGGTAACGATAGTAGTTTTGGTGTTTGGATTACATACGAAACTAAGATGAGATTTTCGACATTTTGGTGGTCTAGATACCAAGATGGTTCCTTGCGTTCCAAGCGAAGAAATGGATCAAAATGGCGAAGAGATGCCATAGTTAATGTGGTGGAACAATTGTTTTGGTAACAATAGTAGTCTTGGTGTTTAGCAGGTGTTTGGATTACGTATGAAACTACGATGAGACTTCCAACATTTTGGTGGTCTAGATACCAAGATACTTCCTTGCATTCCAAGCGAAAAATTGGGTTCAAGTGGCTAAGAAATGCAATAGGAGTTCATGTTGATTAAAGATAATTATTGGCAATGGAGCATGCTAACCCTCGCCATTCGCTGTTATTGGAAGTTACTAGTATAAATAAGGCATTGGAATCCCAAAGAGAAGAAAAAGAAGATGAAGGAAAGACTTAAAATATCCAATAGGTTCCTTTACCATACATGGTAAATTGACTATTGAGAAATGGGTCGAAATGGCTAAGAGATGCAGTAGGAGTTCCTGTTCGTTAAAGATAATAATTGGAATGGAGCATGCTAACTCTTGAAATTCGTTGTTATTGGAAGTTACTATAAGGCATTGAAATCCCAAAGAGAAGAAAAAGAAGATGAAGGAAAGACTTGAAATATCCAACAGGTTCCTTTACCATGCATGGTAAACCGACCATTCACGTGCTTTGTGTCTACATGCCACCTTAGTAGTTCTAAGCTGCACATTTTTGACTCCATTCTTTGGCTTACATTTAGACAATTACTCTTTGGTTGATCGAGCAAAATTTATAGAATAATTCACTAGCCCATACCCAAGCTGTAGATTTTTCTTTTTTCTTTTTATGTTTTTAATTGATGTAACCGGCAAGTTGGGATTTTGGTAGTTAATTGATGGGATGTTACCCATCACCTACAACTTAATTATAATAATGCATCAAGTAAATTTCCTAGATGTGGACAGAAATGGTGGATTAATTAGTCCAAACTGAACCAGGCCAAAAATGTGTCACAAGCCTCATATGTTGAACATATGAAATGAATAAGTTGTGTTCTGTTTGGCCTTTCTCAAGTACATTTTTTGTTTAGTGATTTAGAGAGAACCTATAGTTGTAATCATACGCATGCCACTCAATATCATAATTTATCAAATATTATACTGGCAATATATCATGCCACTGGAGGATTTGGAAAGAGTGATAGATGCTTGAGAGTACAAATCCCCTATGGTGCGGGTTGCATTGCAGAGTTCAGTGTAGTGCTCGATGGCTGCCATCAAAAGATGGACGATTATTAAACAAAACACTCTTATATGTCATACGTAGGGTGTCTTATTTGATTGCCATCCATTTTCTGATGGTGGCCATCAGTACCGGACTCTGCGGTGCAAACGATGCACCATAGATAATCCTAGATCCTACTAGAGGGCTTTAGTTATGTGCAAACAAACCCCCGAACAGCTCTTTTACCAGGTTGTATCATGGAATTTGTTGCCATACATGAAGCATCGCCAGGTCAGTATTTTTCAGATTTCAGTTAACATAATGGACGGCCAAACTCTTAACAAATACTATTTCACATAAAACAGCTCATGAGAAGATCTAAAGAAATTCGCCTGAACTATGTCCCCTCCATCACTCCTCAAAAAGAACTCAAGACGAAACGCCTATAAATACTCAGAAAGTTAGTGCCCATCTGAGGACAAAGCTATAGGAGAGAAGAAAAATGGCCTCCCAACCAGGGCCCTTCACTAAATGGCCATGGCAGAGGCTAGGACACTTCAAGGTATTCTATGATCTATCTTTAACTAATTATATGACCTGACTTTTCCTCCTCCTCCCTCTTCCACCACCTTCTTTTCTACACTGCATTGGGTACTAAACATAGCTTCCCTTTCGCACTGTTTCTCTGCTTTGTGTGATGGAAGTACGTGCTACTAGCCCCGTGGGTGGCTCATAGCATGCACGAGTTCATGGCAGACAGGGGGGAGCAGAGCGATGTGTTTAACTTTCTCATCTTCCCAATTCTACTGCTAAGGCTGCTGTACTCTCAGCTGTGGATCACCTTCTCTCGCTTCCAAACGGCAAAAAGCAAGCACAGGATAGTCAACAAAAGCTTGGACTTTGATCAGGTGGACAGAGAAAGGAACTGGTATGAAAAAATAAGGAACACTGCACTCTGTTTCTTGTGTTGCCTCTATGCTTTACTATTAGAATTTTTTTTTAGTGTTAGAGATGTAATAGAGAGTGATGGAGGACTGAATGGCAGGGATGACCAGATCATTTTGACCGCATTGTTGATGTACATGGCTAACATGGTGGTTCCAGGGGCTTCACATTTGCCCTGGTTGGAGACCAGGAGGGTGCTTATTGTTATTTTCCTCCACATGGGCCCTGTGGATTTCATCTACTACTGGCTTCATAAAGCCTTGCACCACCATTTCCTCTACTCACGTTACCACTCTCATCATCATGCCTCCATTGTCACTGAGCCCATCACATGTAAGGGCTGCTCTCTCTCTCTCTCTCTCAGACAGTCTAATTAAGGGACAACTTTAATCACATGCGGAAGGTTAATTTATGAAAAGGATGAAATATGGAATGATAATCTCATGAAGTTGGATGATCAATATTTTTAAACAAGATAGTTGCTAATGGAAATGACAGATATATATATATATAAGTTGTAGAATGTAAAAGCCAGCTAATTTATAGTGCAAGAAATATAAAACCATCGAAAACGAATGTGACCCAGACCGCTCCTTTCATCACATTTGTTTGCTGTGCTATTTACAGGATGAAGTCTAACTTATCATCCTTGCCCCTCTATATTTTAATGTTATGATTTTCTTTCTAGTTCATCACGTGTTTACATGTACTTTATCATTAATTATGAACCTTTAAGTTCTAATAGCATAAGATGTTTGGTGGTGTCCATAAATGTACTTCTAATGTCTGATAAAGAATTACCTATATTCTGGTAATTATCTTTTTCGGTCCATGATCATATATATATAATTTTTCTTGCCTGCTTGTCATCTGTTTCTATGGACTCTTTTCATTAACTATGAGCATTTTTTTGGTCAATTAAAAGGGTTAAGTTGTAGAATGTAAAAAATCAGCTAATTAATCACAAAAGGCTTAAGTTTTAACAATGTGAACTTTTTAATATGGTCTGTCAATCCATTTCTTATTAGTTCTCTTTTAATTGAAATGTTTATGTGCATGATTATTCTTACCTGTTCCTTTCTGACGGTGGCAGCTGTTATCCATCCATTTGCTGAAGAGTTGTCCTACTTCATAATCTTCTCGATTCCTCTGATAACCGGGGCATTAACTGGAACGTTGTCCATAGCTGCAGTTCTTGGATATCTCATGTATGTTGAACTACATGGGCCACTGCAATTTTGAGCTAGTCCCCAAATGGCTCTTGGATATCCTCCCCCCTCTTAAATACCTTATGTATACTCCCTCGTAAGTGTATCATCTAAGCAATGGGACTATAAAAATTAGTTTCAGACCCGGGACTTTCTGATCACATATAAAAATTTAATCCATTGAGAATATGGTGCAAAGGCTTGCTGAGATCTACATACGGGCTTAATGTCTTCATACTAACATTTTAATGAGATGATGGCTTCTGCAGGTTCCATTCCCTTCACCATACACAGTTTCGAACAAATTACTCATTGTTGATGCCATTCTACGACTACATATATGGTACCATCGACAAGTCTTCAGATGAACGATACAAAAGATCCCTCAAGGGAAAGGAGGAAAGGCCTCACGTCGTTCACCTGACCCACTTGACTAACTTGCAATCCATCTACCATCTACGCTTCGGGTTCTCTTCATTAGCATCCAAACCATATACTACCAAATATTACACGTGGATTATGTGGCCATTGACATTTGCATCAATGCTGCTGATATGGATTTATGGGACCACTTTCACCGCAGAGAGGAACAGATTCAGGAAACTCATTATGGAAACAAGGGTGGTACCAAGGTACTGCTTCCAGGTAAGAACTGTAAATTGTACTATGTTACGCTTATTCAGCTCGGTAGGGCTGGGATTTGGGAAAATTTGGATTTTATGCATGGGTTCTTTGTGCAGTACAAGTCACCGTCTGAGAGAGACACAATCAACACTCTGATTGAGAAAGCAGTCAGAAGAAGAGGGAGCCAAAGTTACTACTCTTGGCCTCCTTAACCAAGTATGTTGACATAGATTTATGGATGTAAAACATTGCATTGTTGCAGTGCTTATCGTTCACTCTCAGAATCGCTTTCTTATAGATAAAAATAAACAATTTGCTATTGGTATATAGATATATACTTCATTTTGTTGTTTAATGATCGTATAGGGAAGTGAGCTGAATGGATATGGTGAGCTTTATCTTAAGCGGAACTCGTTACCGAAGACAAAACTTGTGGATGGAACCAGCTCGGCAGTTGCAGTGGTTCTAAATAGTGTTCCTAATGGAACCAAAAATATTCTGCTCATAGGCAGTCTTTCTAAGATGGCTTATTTCTTATCTTTAACCTTATGTAAAAGGGGAGTCCAGGTAGATCAATTAGTCACAGCACCCCATCCTCTCATTTAGAGCATGAACATTGATTAAACATTGCAGTAATGCTACCGAATCTACAAATAGCAATGTTTGTCGTCCAACAGGTACAGATGGCTCAGAAAGATGAATATGAGCTCTTGAAATTACAGTTGCCATCAGAATTGCATGGTCATTTGGTGTTCTCTAATAGTTACGCTAGCGAGGTAAAGTTTGATGCACCTTTTGGTTTTCTTATCATAAACAAATTTATTTAAATGATTTTCGGTGATTTTTTACCAAATTATGTAAATATATTCTAACTATGGATGACTTTATTGATTTATGAGATGGTAAACTAGAGCTGAATTTTCAAATTTACCAGAAAAATTTTATCAAATCGGTAAATTACTTGCTTAAAAACTTCTCCGTAGCAAGCATTTTGTATGTCTGGAAAGCAAAGCTTCCTGCAAAACCTAAACGAATCTAATAGCAGGCTTTGAAAATGTTGAAACTGGTGAACAACGCCATAAAGACCCTCAATTCATATCCTTTGGAGCAGATTTAAACATGAAATTGAATGACAAATCATTCTTCCTTGTTTAAATTATCTGTTTGCAACTTTTGTGAGTAAATATGGAACGTTAATGAGCTTCTGATTTGAAGAGGATCCATGGGAATATTTTTCTCAATGCATGCAGGTATGGTTGGTCGGAGATGGCGTGATGGATGAAGAACAAAGAAGGGCCAGAAAAGGCATTCATTTTATTCCATTTACTCAATTCCCTCCCAAGTTAATTCACAAAGATTGCATTTATCACTGCACTCCAGCAATGGTGGTTCCAAAGGCCTATGAAAATTTACATACATGTGAGGTACATTTAAACATCGTACATGAGTCATGTTGTGCATGCATAAGATTTTTCAATCTTCAACAGCTAAATAATCAATATGGAATAATGGTAATTATGTGAGCTTAGAGTTGCCTAACATATTGAAATGAGATAATAATCTATATAGATAATATGAGATCCGAGATAATTAGCATGAAAGGTTGATTTTCTTGATCAATATGATGGTTGCAACATTAACAAATAAGATCTTATTATTCTCAAAAAAGACTAATGGACACCATAATGTGTACTTTTTAAAGAAATTGGGTATTGCATGCTCATTCCATGATTATTGGGTGAGATTATCGTTTTCGAAAGGCCTATTCTAACATATAATTCCTCCTTTCCTAGTACATGTGTTGCATTGAACAGGCTAATAAATGTCACTTCATTGCACAATGACATAAGCCTTTCCTAGCACACTTAACAAATTGGTGTTCAACTTTAACTTCTAAACAGAATATCCAAACATGATATAATGGAGCTAGGTATTTTCTAGATATCTTGTCATGTTTCATGTGTAAAATATGTCTAATTTCTCCATTTCTTACAAATGTCTGTGTTCTTTTGCACGGCACTGTCAGAACTGGCTGCCGAGGAGGGTGATGAGTGCATGGCGTGTAGCTGGAATAATTCATGCATTGGAAGAATGGAATGCACATGAATGTGGCGACGCAATTACCGGCATTGAGAAAGCTTGGCATGCGGCTCTGAATGGAGTTTGCTCCATTATATATGCTGAAACGAGCTGTTCTTCCTTTTGGCAGGGTTAACCTATGTAAACTTGTGTTGCTGTTATGATCTAAATCTTTCTTTAGATACCGTGCAATAAGAGATCAAGAGGCTAGAAGTATATAGTATATATATTATGGTGTAGGTAGAAGGACATTATTAGTCTCATATTGATTGCAAGTTAAAAAGAGATTTTGACTAATATGGGATGGAACATTTTTTTTCTACGTGACGCATTTTTTAAAGGATAAAATCGTGAGATTTCATACCATAGTATCAAAGATCATGAATGTAGAAATAGAGATCGATTTATCAAACCACGAGCCCTTGATCGTAATAATAGTATTTACCATGGGGTTACGTGCCTCTAGCAGACTATTGTGCATCTTCCATGATTTTATCTAGAGTTCTTGATATAATGTTAGAGATCGAAGCGAATAATATCTCACATACATAAAAGCAAAGACCTGATCTATCTGAGCTACAAGCTCTTGACCGTGACAATAAATAACTCTTGATTTCATCTATCAATAAGATGCTAGTAGTCATGGTACTAGTAGACCACTTCCAGAACCACTCTAAAAGAGCAATTCAAGACAGAGTATTTAATAAATTGTAATAATTTTATTATGTAAAGTTTAGCTAGTCATAATATGTGATGTTATACGCAAATGTATGTTAGCTTGACAGATGCATGGATCTTTATATTGGTTCTGGGATGACCCATCTGCTAATTATTGAAGAATTATTAGTATTCGCTGGTGGGTTATGTCTAAAAAGCCCTCGGGTGATAGGACTGGTTCAAACTCAAAATGATCTATCTATAATTATTATGTTATATAAGGGGTTATGCTTTAAAAGGAACTATTGTTAAGTTTAAACCAGTCCCAGCACGCCTCTGGGGCTCGTTTAATGTTCACATATTAGACTTTTGCATATAAGCCGCCGCAATCCTGTATAAATGGATATTGTTTTCAAGTTCCCCTCAACAAGGCTTAGCTCGGTCTGTTTCTTATCATAAAACCTCAGAACGAAACCAATGGACTAGAATGCTCTAATCAAGTTATAACATTCTATAGGGGAAAAGATCAGAAGAAATATCACATCCATGCGGGGTTAACTTCCTGAATTCTTCTTTTGGAATCTACAGTGGCGTATATCGTAAAAGATATCACATTATTCAGGTTTGGAATTTCAAATTCTACGGCAGAACTCTGTCCACTATAATAGGTCAAGCTTATTCCAACTTGATGATGACCTGGATGCTCCTTCACTGGAACCACCAACAAGGCCCTTTATTTCCCTTATCATATATTTTCTAACTTAAGGTTCTGTAAAATTTTTATTCATGGATCAATCATGCAATAAATTAGAACACAAAAAATAAATATATTTCAACTATAGATCTCTAGATCATAATAATGATAATAATTAACAATCTATCGTATTTTGAAATTTTTGAACAACTATTGATGATCTCTATAGCAATCATTATTGCAACATCTTGTAAAATAAGAAATCAAGAGGAGATTGATCTTTCTCTCGTTCTTCTCTTTATATCTATCTTCTCAATAGGATGAGTTTCACTCTATAACAAGATATTTTAATGCCCTATGATTTCTCTACAGACCTATATTTATAGGAGTGGAGTGAAAACTTAGTCCAGTTAGTAAACCCTAATGGATCCACCTATCACAGAGCCCATTAGTCAGATCAGATCTATATCGATATCTGCTACATCATATGACTAAGATAATAGAATTCAAATAACATGATCATAAATAATTATGGGCTCCTTAACCATTCATTCAGACGACAACTTAGCCCATATTTTCGTGATAAATCAAAAATAAGAAATTGGCCTATAATCAATAGAAGCCCACCTCATGAGAATTTTCAACATTCTCTCACTTGGATGACATTGATTAAGACCCCTTTTTTTATTCAAAAAAATATATTTATTATATATATAGTTTGAAAATGACTCCCGAGCTAAGTACACCTCATATGGCTATATATGCAAATGTCTTGAATGAATAAAATCTTTAGTCAAAAATCTTGCCCGCTAAAATCACTAACATTGAATCACAGCAGTCTTCATACCATTTATTGATATAAGATTCCTCTATAGTTACAAATGTTAGTAATCTTATCGACATGGATTCCAATGATATAGTGCGTGTAGTGTGAACTTTGTATCTATATGATCAAAATATACAAAGCTCATCATTAGTCTACTTTATGATTTTAAAGAAAATCTCTTTATGCTTTCTAATGAAAGCTATGATAATTTTAAGCTAATGTCATAATTTCATCATATGTCTTAAGACGAGTTCTTTATATCTCAAGATGAATCATGCTATCAACGATATCAATTACAACATAAGCAATTTCTTTATACTTAAACAGCACCTTTTATACTTAATATTTCAATTCAAATAAAATATTTATGCTTAAGCAACATCTTTATGTTTAAGATTTTCATTTAAATAGCATTTACGATCAACCATATATGTACAAATGTAAATGCAATATTTCATTATGAAAATAATAAAGATAAAAACTTTATGACATCCATATGATGTCTAACATAAATAATGCTTTCACTAATCAAGTACATCAAAAAATTTCAATGAACCCATATCTTTCTGTTGGTGCAGAATCTGGTTGATGCCGGATCGAGCTGGAGTGGAGAAGGACAAGATCATCATTGGTGATCTGCAAAATAAAATTCCATCCGGAGTCGGTGGTGGTGGCTCCGACAGGATCCTCCGACGATCAAGTCAGCTCTTCTTGCCAACAGAAATGGAGTGCTTAGGAATGAAAAGTGAGCTTTGAGCTTTAGAGGGGAGAGGAGAGCTTCGAAAAAATATATCTGGAGGGTCCCTTTTATAGACAGAGCTTGAATGATGGTGACGACCATACCGTCTGGTAGCGAGCTGCTCAAGGTCGCATGGAATTCGGTACGGAGAGAGTGGTGTCGTCAGACTGATAGTGGTAGCCATGTCATCTGATCGTGGGCCGCATGGAGCTGGTTATGAAGAGAGTGGTGTCGTCAGTAATGGTGGCCATGTCATCCGATCGTGGGCCGCATGAAACTTGTTATGGAGAAAAAGATGCCGCCAGACTGGTAGTGACGGCCATACCATCGAGGTTCAACAGCCGTAGTTCGAGAGAGCAGGCATTGGTTGGTGAAAAACCTTGGCGTATATCCATTTCGAGGGAGCTCGGACTCCTAAGGGGGAATTCGGTCCAAGAAAAAGTTCAGAAAGAGTTCGACTTCTATAGACGTCCGACTAGAGGAGCACAGAGGGAGTTCGGCTTTTACAGATGTCCGACTAGAGAAGAAACTTGGAAGGAGTTCGGCTCTCGTAGGAGTCCAACTGGAGCTCGGATGCTGAGAAGTTCGATTGGAGCTCGACCGTTGAGAAGTTCGATCAACGCTCGACCATAGAGGAGTTCGACCGATTGAAAGAGTTCGGCTAAGACTCGGTCACTGAGAAGTTTGGCTAGAACTCGACCGCTGGGGAGTTCGGAAGGGACTCGACCATCGAGGAGTTCGACTGGAGCTTGGTCGTTAAGAAATTTGATCGGGGCTCGACCATAGAGGAGTTAGACTGGCTGAAGGAGTTCAGCTAAGACTCGATCGCTGAGGAGTTTGGCTAGGACTCGATCGTTGGAGAGTTTGAAAGGGGCTCGACCATCGAGCAGTTCGGTCGGCTGAAGAAGTTCGGTTAGGACTCGGTCGCTGGAAAGTTTGGTCGGTTGAAGGGATTCGAGTAAGACTCAATCGCTGAAGCTCTTCTGTGGCTATCGATTGTATTAGGCTGAGCATCAGACTAGACTTCAGTAGGAACGGGGTTTATCCCCAATAATAGTCTCCCCACTCTCAAGTTTAAAACTCGAAGGAAGTGCAGAAAAGACGACTGTCGTAGTCCTCTTTTAGGCTCTATGCTAGTTCAGGTTGAAGCTCGTAGGAGATCTCGTCTTCAGTCCAGGCTGACTCACGGAAGATCTTATCTCCTATGGTCGAGGTTGAAGCTCGGAGGTGATCTTATCTCCTACAGCTAAGGTTGAAGGTTGAGCTCGGAGAAGATCTTAACTCCAACCGAGGTTGATTCGGGCACTTAGGAGATATCTTATCTCTGGCTAAGGTTGACTCGGTCGCTCGGAAGAGATCTTATCTCTAGCCGAGGTTGAAGCTCGAAGAAGATCTTATCTCCTATAGTCGAGGTTAGCTCGATCGTCCGTAAGAGATCTTATCTCTGATCGAGGTTGGTACGGTCACTTGAAAGAGATCTTATCTCTAGCCGAGGTTGGCATGGTTGCTCAAAAGAGATCTTATCTCTGACTGAGGTTGACTCGGTTACTCAAGAGAGAACTTATCCTAGCCGAGGTTGGCACGGTCGCTCGGAAGAGATCTTATCTCTAGCCAAGGTTGGCATGGTCGCTCGGAAGAGATCTTATCTCTAGTCAAGGTTGACTCGATCGTACTCGAAAGAGATCTTATCTCAGGCCAAGGTTGGCACGGTTGCTCGGAAGAGATCTTATCTCTAGTCGACGGTTGACTCGATCACTTAGGAGAGATCTTATCTCTGGCCGAGGTTGGCATGATTGCTCGAAAGAGATCTTATCTCTAGCCGAGATTGACTCGATCACTCGATAGAGATCTTATCTCTAGCCGAAATTGCCACGGTCGCTCGAAAAGAGATCTTATCTCTAGTCGAGGTTGACTCGATCATCGAGGTTGACTCAGTCACTTCGAAGAGATTTTATCTCTAACCGAGGTTGGCACGATCGCTCGAAAGAGATCTTATCTCTGATCGAGGTTGACTTGATGATTCAAAAGAGATCTTATCTCTGACCGAGATTGGCATGGTCACTCGGGAGAGATCTTATCTCTGGCCGAGGTTGACTCGATCGCTCGAAAGAGATCTTATCTGTAGTCGAGGTTGAAATTCGATCTTCGACTTTGCTCTCGTTAGGACGAGGTTCTCCTTCTATTCCTAACGGACTGTGGGGGCATATAAGGACTGTTGTCTGAGCCTCTTCCTCCATCTCGTCTAAAATGAAACGAGGCCTTCGACTTTGCTCGTGTTAGGACGAGATTCTCCTCTTATTCCTAACGGACTGTGGGGGCACATAAGGGCCGTTGTCTGGGCCTCTGCCTCCATCTCGTCTAAAATGAATGAGGTTTTCAAACTTTGCTCGTATTAGGATGAGATTTCTCCTCCTATTTTTTAACGGACTGTGGAGGCACATAAGGGCCATTGTCAAGGCCTCTCCCCCATCTCGTTTAAAATGAACGAAGCCTTCGACTTTGCTCACGTTAGGATGAGGTTCTCCTCCTGTTCCTAATGAATTATGGGAGCACATAAGGACCGTTGTCTGGGCCTCTCCCCCCATCTCGTCTAAAATGAACGAGACCTTCGACTTTACTCACGTTAGAACGAGGTTCTCCGCCTGTTTCTAATGGGCTGTGGGGGCACATAAGGGCCATTGTCTAGGCCTCTCCCACCATTTCGTCTAAAATGAATGAGATCTTCGACTTTGCTCACATTAGGACGAGGTTCTCCTCCTATTTCTAACGGACTGTGGGGGTACATTAGGGCCGTTGTCTAGGCCTCTTCTCCCATTTCGTCTAAAATGAATGAAGGCTTCGACTTTGCTCGCATTAGGATGAGGTTCTCCTCCTATTCCTAATGGACTGTGGGGGCACATAAGGATCGTTTTCAAAGCCTCTCCCCTCATTCCATCTAAAATGAATGAGATCTTCGACTTTATTTTGTAGGTCACCGACGACGACCTCATCCTCCTCCACTCTAACTTGATCTGATGTCAACCAGATTCTACATCAACAGAATTGGCGCTAGAGAAAGGGACCTCTATTCTTGAGATTTTTTTATTCTTAAAGGAGTGCTCAACAACGATCTCTCTCCTCCCCCTCCAGAGATCTCTCTTCTTCTTCTCTAGAATTCTTTTCGAGAGAAAATGCTTTCCAAGAGAGCTTCGACCCGATGATCGATGGCCTCCATGGTCCGATCTCGTCCAGATCTATCTGCTCCCGCTTCAGTTTCGATAACTCAAATTTTATCTATACCCACGGTAGATGCAGAGCAGTTCAACCTGCTTGTCCAACAGATTCGTGGCCTCATGGAGGCAATGCAGGCCATGCAGCAACCTTCGGTTGTGACTCTACCAGCAAACTTGCCATCAGGATGCCAAGAACCGACCTTAAGGAAGAGCATTTAGCCTAGCATATCCATCATCCTTAGGAAGAAGAAACAGAGAGTAGAAGTTCTCTCCAGGAGGTTTCACAGGAGGGCAGAATGAAGTTCGACTGCGCTCACGACCTCCCCTAGTGCAAGTAAGATCGAACTCCCCCTTGAGCTCACCATCAAGGAAGCCCTGACAAAGTGGCATGAAGTTCTTCCTCAGGAGGTTTCACAGAAGGGCGGAATGAAGTTCGACCGCGCTCACGACCTCCCCCAGTGCAAGCGAGGCCGAACTCCCCCTCGAGCTCATCATCAAGAAAGCCCTAACAAAGGGGCATGAAGTTCTCCCCCAGAAGGTTTCACAGTAGGGTGGATAGAAGTTCGGCCGTGCTCACGACCTCCCCCCGAGCGTAAGTGAGGCCGAACTTTTTCTCGAGCTCATCATAAAGGAAGCTCCGATAGAAGGGCGCAAAGAAGTCCTCCCCCCATAAGGTTTCACAACTATCTCCTCTCAATGTTCCACAGATGTCGGTCTGAAGCAAGCCAATGGCGCCACCACAGCTAGAACTACTAATGAGGGAGGAACAATAAGGAGATCGTTGTCAGGTCCAGGACTTACCACTTAAAGAAGCTCGGAGGAACAACACTCCCATGATCTTAAGAATCGTAGAATTCGAGAATGTACCGTCGATAACTTTTCTTCAATAAAATTTCTCCATTTCAACATTATTGTTTCTCGGTGTAAAAACTACCTGATGATAGGAAAGAAGCAATCAATAGTGGCCATGTTAGGAATAGGAGGAGAACCTCATCCTAATATGAATAAGTCAAAGATCTCGTTCATTTTAGACGGGATGGGAGGAGAGGTCCTGACAACGGCCCTTATGTGCCTCCACAGCCCATTAGAAATAGGAGGAGAACCTCATCCTAACACGAGTAAAGTCGAAGGTCTCGTTCATTTTAGATGAGATGGGGGGAGAGGCCCAGACAATGGCCCTTATGTGCCCCCATAGCCCATTAGGAACAAGAGGATAACCTCATCTTAACGTGAGCAAAAGTCAAAGACCTTGTTCATTTTAGATAGAATTGGGGGAGAGGTCCTGACAACGACCCTTATGTGCCTCCACAAACCGTTAGAAAAAGGAGGAGAACCTCGTCCTAACACGAGTAAAATCGAAAACCTCATTCATTTTAGATGAGATGGGAGAGAGATCTAGACAACGGCCCTTATGTGCCTCCATAACTCATTAGAAAATAGGAGGAGAACCTCATCCTAATGCGAGTAAAGTTGAATGCCTCATTCATTTTTAGACGAGATGGAGGAAGAGGCCCAGACAATGGCCCTTATGTGCCCCCATAGCCCGTTAGAAACAGGAGGAGAAAACCTCATTCTAACGTGAGCAAAGTTGAAGATCTCGTTCATTTTAAATGAGATGGGGAGAGAGGCCCAGATAATGGCCCTTATGTGCTCCTACAGTCCGTTAGAAATAAGAGAAGAACCTCGTCCTAACATGAGCAAAGTCGAAGATCTCGTTCATTTTAGATGAGATGGGAGAAGAGGCCCTGACAATGGCCCTTATGTGCTCCCCACAGTCCGTTAGGAACGGAAGAAGAACCTCATCCTAACGCGAGCAAAGTCGAAGGCCTCATTCATTTTAGATGAGATGGAGGGAGAGGCCTAGATAACAACCCTTATGTACCCCCATAGTCTGTTAGGAACAGGAGGAGAACCTCATCTTAATACGAACAAAGTCGAAGGCCTCGTTCATTTTAGACAAGATGGGGGACGAGGCCCAGACAATGATCCTTATGTGCCTCCACATTCCATTAGGAATAGAAGGAAAACCTCATCCTAACGAGAGCAAAGTCAAAGATCGAGCTTCAACCTCGACTAGAGATAAGATCTCTTCCGAGAGATCGAGTCAATCTTAGCTAGAGATAATATCTCTTCCGAGTGATCGAGTCAACCTCGGTCAGAGATAAGATCTCTTTCAAGCAACCATGTCAACCTCAACTAGAGATAAGATCTCTTTCGAGCGATCGAGTCAACCTTAGCTAGAGATAAGATCTCTTCTGAGCGATCGAGCTTCAACCTCGATTAGAGATAAGATATCTTCCGAGCGACCGAGTCAACCTCAATCAGAGATAAGATCTCTCCTGAGTGACCGTGCCAATCTCGGCTAGAGATAAGATCTCTTTCGAGTGACCGTGCCAATTCCGACTAGAGATAAGATCTCTTTCGAACGATCAAGTCAATCTCGATTAGAGATAAGATCTCTCCTAAGCGCCCGAGTCAACCTCGGTTGGAGTTAAGATCTCTCCTGAGCTCAACCTTCAACCTCGACTGTGGGAGATAAGATCTCCTCCGAGCTTCAATTTCGACTGCAGGAGATAAGATCGCCCTTGAGTCAACCTCAGCTAGAGATGAGATCTCCCACGAGCTTCAATCTAAACTAGCACAAAGCCTAAAAGAGAACTTCGACAGTCGCCTTTTCTGCACTCCCTTCCTTCGAGTTTCGAACTTGAGAGTGGGGGAGACTATTATTGGGGATAAATCTCGCTCCTATTGAAGTTCAGTCTGATGCTCAGCCTAATGCAATCGATAGTCATGGAAGAGCTTCAGTGGCTGAGTCTTAACCGAATCCCTTCAATCGATCGAACTCTCCAACGGTCAAGTCCTAGTCGAACTCCTTCAGTCGATCGAACTCTTCGACAGTCAAGCTCCTTCCAAACTCTCCAACGATCGAGTCTAGCTGAACTCCTCAGCGGCTAAGTCTTAGCCGAACTGCTTTAGTCGATCGAAGTCCTCTGTGGTCGAGCTCCAGTCGAACTCCTCGACGGTCGAGTCCCTTCTGAACTCCCAAGCGGTCAAGTCCTAGCCGAACTCCTTAGCGATCGAGTCTTAGCTGAACTCCTCTATGGTCGAGCTTCGGCCTAACTTCTCAATGGTAGAGCTTCGATCGGACTCCTATGGGAGCTCTTTCCGAGCTTCTCCTCTAGTCGGACACCTGTAGAAGCCAAACTTCTTCCGAGCTTCTTCTCTAGTCGAATGCCTGTAGAAGCCGAACTCCCTCGACGCTCCTTCAGTCGGATGCCTACAGAAGTCAAACTCTTATCGAACTTCTCCTTCGATCGAACTCCCCCTTAGGAGTCCGAGCTCCTCCAAAATGGATATACGCCGAGGTTCTTCACCAACCAACGTCTGCTCCCTCAAACTACGACTGTTGAATCTTGACGGTATGGCCATCACTACCAGCCTAGCGGCATCTTTTCTTCCGTAACAAGTCCTATGCGGTCCACGATCAGACGACATGGCCGCCACTATCAGCCTGGTGATACCACTCTCTCCGTACCGAATTTTATGCTGTCTCGAACGGCCCGCTACCAGACGGTATGGTCATCACCATCATTCAAGCTCCGTCTATAAAAGAAACCCTCCAAATATATTTTTTCGACGCTCTCCTCTCCCCTCTAAAGCTCAAAGCTCACTTCTTATTCCTGAGCACTCCATTTCTGTTGGCTAGAAGAGCTGACTTGATCGTTGGAGGGTTCTATCGAAGCCACCACTATTGACTCCGAACGAAATTTTATTTTGCAGATCACCGATGGTGACCTCGTCCTTCTCCACTCCAGCTCAATCTGACGTCAATCAGATTTTGCACCAACACTTTCTTTTATGACATCAAAAGCTTTGGTCAATAGATCTGCCAGCATTGTATCAATTCCTATGTGCTTAGTTACAATATCTTCCTTTTAATCAAATCTCTAACCATCAAATATTTTATCCCTATATGGATAAAGATGATGAAAACTTTTATTTTTTGAAAAGAACATTACCGCACTATTATCATAGTAACTTTAAAGTGATTTCGAGATAGAGTCAACAAACATAAGCTCTGGGATGAAGTCTCTCAACTAAACAGTATGAGTTATAGTTTTTAACATGCCATAAATTTTGCTAGCACAGCATAAAATGCCATAAGAGTCTGTTTTGAACTTTTTAAAGAAATAGCTTCTCCAGTTATTATTAAAACATAATAAAATCATATTTCATATAATGCATGCCACCAACAAATTAGAATCACAATATCCAATTACTTCAAGATGATCAAACCTTTTAAAAGTCAGTATATATTTTGTTATGATTTTATTTAAATACCTCATAATCTTTTACTTATATTCCATATACTCCATATATGGATTTATCATATATCTACCAAAAATACTTATGATATATGCTATATTCGATTAGGTACAAATTTGTACATATATCAAACTACACAATAGTTGAATGAGGCACATTCTTTATGAATTCTTTTCAATATTATTCTTGGACACTGGTTTCTACTAAATTTATCTTTCTTGACCACATGTATATTTTCAGGTTCATAATTATACATAGCAAAAACTATTTAGTATATTACCAATGTGAGCTTTCTAAGATGGCTCTAATATATCATAGACTATTCTTGTGAATCTTAAATCAAATATAACTAAAGCTTCTCCAGGATCCTTCATATCGAAGATCTTAGATAGCATAATTTGGTCTCATGTAACAATAAAGTCACTACTGGCAAATTAAATAGCATTAATATATATAAGATGAAGTAGAAAAATTTTCTCCCACTGACCTCAAGATACATATATTGATCTACTCTATTATTTACAAATCCTAGAGAATCCACATATCATCAAATTTAAAATATTAATTTTTTGATGACTGTTGAAGACTATAGATATATATATCCCTTAGCAGTGCTGTGATTACACTTAAAGAATCCTTATGAGAGACTTGAAGAAAAAGTCTCATTATAATTTATGCCTCTTTAAAAGTATCATTATGTGACCAATCTGATATTAAAGAATTTAATATTATCTTTAAAGTCATTCTTAATTTTAAATGCCTACTTATACTTTATAGGCTCAGATCCTTTAGGTAATTTCGTCAAATCCTATACTTTATTTTTAACCATAAATTATATTACATCATATATAGCTTTAAGCTATCTAACTGACTAGAAATATGCAATAATTTGATCATATGAGATTGAAATAATCATATGGCCAATGCTATAGTCATTCTCAATCAAATAGTTATTAGGAATGATAAGTTTTCTTTTTTTTTATGTGATTTTTTTTTTGTATTTCATCAACTAACTGTGAAGGTGCTATAATCGATTTATAAATCTGATGTTGCTCTTCCATTATCCTTCAAGGATGAAATATGATATTTTTCTTGAATAATTAGAATAAAAGTAATGACTTATCTTTTTTCTAATGTTATATCTTTAGTATGAGAGCATTTGTAATTATTTATATTAGACTTTGAAAAGCTGGCATGATTAGACTCAACAATCTTTGTACCTCTATCAGAGTAATAGAATTTGTATCCTTTAAAATTATTTGGATAGCCAATTAAATAATAAGTTGTTCCAGTCAAAACTTTTATTATCGGATTATACATCTCATATTTTGTAGGACGGCTACAAACATTAAAAAAAAAGATTAGTAATGGGCTTCCTGCCAACCGATAATGCAAAAAGATATTCTAAAAATTATCTTATTTAGAACTCTATTCAAGATATTGATGATAGTCTTTAGGACCTCACCATAGGGATATGATGATAAATTATACTTTTTCAACCACACCATCTTATTTAAGAATTTTCAAAATCGTGTATTAAAAACTACTTCATACTTTTGTAAGTATTTGGCAAAAGATTCCACTTATGTTGTTATGAATGAGTTCTTAAAAGTTTATTACTTTATATAAACTTCTTATTTTTAGTTTTGACAAATTTGTTTCTAAAATAATCGACATAAGATGAATGTGCTAAGATCAATTGAAGATAGAATTATATTATCTATCAATCTTTAAATTATCTCTTTAAAAATGTGACTCAATTACTTATGTCATAATGTAAAGCATTAACCTTTAGCCAGCTATCTTTTAAGGAACAATATAATTTATATATATATTATTTTAAGTTGGCTAAATTATACAAAAAAAGAATTAAGAGCTTAATAAGTAAGAAAAGTATTAGGGATAGGGATCTCAAATTACTAAGCTTAGGTGCCTTACTCTCTAATTTTATAATGTAAGCCCTAATACTATCATGCTATCATATTGATTAATTTATTCATTAGCTATCCAACTTCTATATTATCAGATTCTACATACCCTTTTTAATAATGAGATCAAAAAAAAATTGCTTATAATAATAATTTTTAAGTATAACATCCAGAATGATATAAAAATGGCCTTTTTCTTGATCCCCAGGCTAAGACGGTTCATTCTCTACCACTTTTTGAAGACAGTTTGTATTTTTGAGTACTTTCACTAATGACCTAAGATGGAGAATCATGACTCAATGTGGCATCCAAATTTCATCAAATATAGTGCTAGCTCAATTATATATTTTCATATCATGTAGTTTATTCCAGTCAGAGTCTTAATGGAAGTATTAGTGTTACTCAATGCAAAGTACTAATTGCTAACCAATCTTTATACAATTAATCAATAAATAAATATAAATAATATATATATATGTTTAAGAATCTGTATAAGCATTATTTTAATGAGAGCTCTTGGTGCAATACTACAAACTTTCTTTAGAAAGAAAATGATCTGCCTAAGGTATTTCTCCCCAATATATATAGTATTATTCAATACAAAGGTGCTAATTGCTAAACAATCTTTACGTAGTTAATCAATGGACAATATTGATAATATATATGCTTGAAAATCTTTATAAGTATTATTTTAATGAGAGCTCTTGGTGCAATACCACAAATTTTCTTTGAAAAGAAAGTGGCCCACATATGGCATCTCTCCAACATCCAGTGAAATTAACCTAGCAAGGTATCATTAACTTTCAGAAGTTCATTTACTCTGATAGAATGAATTCCTAGGCCATGCATCTTACTAGTCATAAAATATTCTATTTTAAAATTATAACACACAATAAGCTTTCTTTGGGGAGATGATTGTATGTAATAATTCGCAACTCTTCTCAATTCCTTTTAAATATTATTCAGAATAATCTTATAAATATCAGTGAATGGACCACTTTGAATAATCTTATAAATATTATTCAAAATAATCTTATAAATGTCAGAGAAATAGCTTCTCGCTCCCTTCATAACATTTTTTTTTTAAAAAAATTTTATGAGAACCTTATACTGAATTCCCATTCACCAATACCACTACTTGGTCTTCTTGCTCCAACTCCAAATTATTGGCAAAAGCTAAAATTTTGCATAAGAAGTTAAGGATATGCAAATTATTATTATTAAGCCATTAAGCAACCCATTCTCCAGATATACGCAAAATTCAGGAATATTACACAAGGCTGGCTTTCATGTTGGATGGTATCTATTATTGCAGTTATTATACAAAACTAAGTTCAAATTCAGAAGTACTTATCCGCTTCTCTGTTTTTTTTTTTTTTCCTGGGTAGGATAAGGCGTGCATATTTTGGCATTGCCCTGTTCCTGGTCGAAAACAAAAGCCATTCTCGGCCATTGCACGTGTCCTTTTCCCGTCTGGCGTTGAATTAGACAGGCTAGTTTTTCGGGATTCGGGTTTTATCTTTGGCCCGAAAGAATGATTCATCATTTTTTTTCCCGATGTGCACCGTTAGATTGTGCCACATAGCTGCTACTGCAGCGGATGTGCTTTGAGAGCTGTGCGAGGCATGATCCAACGGCTGATCCGCCGAAAACAGATCAGTCATTCTTTCGCCTGAAAGACACAACCCGAACCCAGTTTTTCGCTATGAACACCCTATCCGGATTTCCCTGGCGGTTTTCTTTTTTTTTTTTTACTTGGACTGATCGAAAATTTAGACGCATTGTTACAAAAAAAAAAAAAAAGTACTTGTTTACCCAAAAAAAAAAAAAAAGTATTTAGACTGGTGGGTTGGATGATCACCACCAGGCGAAGTCTGCAAGGCCTGTTCCGAACCGGCCGCCCCTTAAGTGATGAGGCATTGGCAGTCTCCAAGCGTTCCAACTCAATGCCAGCAACCCAACCCAACCCAACAGAAACCGCAGTCCCGGCTGGCATCCTCCTCACCTTCTCCTTGTCTCTCTCCTCACCTCCAACGTCCAATTTCTTTATGGTTATGGAGACTACGGAGATGGGTCCCATCCCTCCTCCCCAACTGCCCCCTCCCCCTCCATCCACGCACGCACGCACGGGCGAGGCCCACCACCGTTACCGCCACGCCGGGGCGCTGGGCGACCGCCGGCGCCGCCGGAATGCCCCCCCCGATGGGCCGCCGCCTCCTCTCCTCGGCGTCCTTCGGGGAGGTCCGCTCGGAGGCTGACGACTGCGAGCTCGACTGGCCCTTCGGGGGGCTCGACGCCGTCGACCGCGACGAGCTCCGGGAGACCGCCTACGAGATCTTCTTCACCTCCTGCCGCTCCGCTCCCGGCTTCGCCGGCCGCTCCGCCCTCAACCTCTCCCCAGCCGACGAGGGGGCTGCCGCGGCGTCCAAGCCGGAGAAGGCGGCGCCCGGTGGAGGAGGGACCCAGATGGTGGTTAAAAGCCGGATCAAGCGCTCGCTGGGTCTCCGGACGAGGCGGGTGAGGGCCATGACCCACATGGGCTCCGCGGCGGCAGGCGGAGGAGGAGGGGGGGGGACTGCCTCGCCGGTCAAGGTCAAGCGCCCCATGACATCGGCCGAGATCATGCGCCAGCAAATGGGCGTCACCGAGCAAAACGACAATCGCCTCCGGAAAACCCTAACGCGTAGCCTCGTCGGTCAGGTCGGTCAAATTCTCTCTGTTCCAGCGTAGAAATTAGAAGGGTAGGAAAAGGATGAGATGTTGATGCTCTTTCGGCGAGAAAGATCAAATCTATCCTGATGCTCTATATATTAATTTGTTGGGAGAAAGGATGAAGAATTTTGTGTTCTATGTCCTTTTTGTTTTCTTTCATCAGACGAACAAAAAAGTGGAGACGATCGTCCTCCCTCTGGAGCTCCTCCGCCATCTCAAACCCTCTGAATTCAATGATGCGCATGAATACCACCAGTGGCAGCGTCGGCAGCTCAAGATCTTGGAAGTAGGCCTCCTCTTGCACCCGTCGGTGCCTCTGGACCAAAAGAACGCCGCAGCAGTCCGTCTCCGCGAGATCGTCCGATCGACCGAGCTCAAGGCCATCGACACGAGCAAGAACTCCGAGGCCATGCGGGCCTTGAACAAGTGTGTCGGCATCTTAGCTTGGCGCAATCCTAATAATTCTCCCATGGAAGCGTGCCATTGGGCTGATGGGTACCCCCTCAACATTCACATCTACCTGTCCCTCCTGCGCTCCATCTTCGATCTCCGGGATGAAACCGTGGTCTTGGATGAAGTCGATGAGCTGGTCGAGCTGATGAAGAAGACGTGGCCCACCTTGGGGATCAATAGGATGATCCACAATGTGTGCTTCACTTGGGTCCTCTTCGAGCAGTACGTCATGACCGGACAAGTCGAGCCGGACCTGATAACTGCGACTCTGGCGATGCTGGTCGAGGTGGCCAATGACGCAAAGAGGCCTGATCGGGAGCCTGGCTATGTCAGGGTCTTGTCTGCCACATTGGCTTCCATGCAGGGATGGGCAGAGAGGAAGCTTCTGGACTATCACCAAGGGTTCGAGGATGGTGCCGTGGCGATGATGGAGAATGTGCTGTGCTTGGCTCTTTCCACCGCAAAGATGAGAACCGAAGACATTTCGTGCCATGAATGCTCACCGATGCTGGTCGAGCGTCGCAATAAAGCTCCCAGCAACTCATTCTCAGGAAATCGGGTTGATCACTACATAAAGTCTTCCATCAAGAATGCTTTTACTAGGGTGAGTAGTCTCAAGATGGTATGGCTTCAAGTAATAACTAAATATAATTCGATGGGTTCATATATATATCATGCTTGATTCATCAATATATGGTGCAGAATATGGCAAGTATAGTTAAGCTGTTATCAAGTTTTATATGCCAGTTGGTTCATGATATCATGCTTGATTCATCAAGCCGTATAACCATGAATCTTGGAGCAACGCAGGGTACATGCGCACGGATATATATATATATATATATATATAGACACACACATAAAAATATATGCGAATTCATGTTTTTTTTATTCTTTTACATGCAAGGTAGAATAATTTTAGGAGGTTGCCAATCCCACGAGAATCCTTTGTCGTCAGTTGAAGTGTGAATCACATAGTGTTTGCTTGTGATGGCAGATATTTGAGAATGGGAATGGGAGAGCCGACAGCATGATTGTAGAAGTCGAAGAGGATCCAAGCGAGATTCTGATGCAGCTTATCAGAGAAACTGAGAACTTGGCCATGGTGGAGAAAGAGACCTACAGCCCTATACTGAAGAAGTGGCACCCAGTTCCAACCGCCGTTGCACTGGTGACCTCTCCACAACTGCTTCGGCATCGTGCTGAAGCAGTATATTTCAAGGATCACCGGCCTGACCAATGAGTTGGTTCGGGTCCTCCAGACCGCCACGAAACTAGAAAAGGTGTTGGTTCAGATGGTCGTGGAGGATGCTGCGGATTGCGACGATGTGGGGAAGGGGATTATCAAGGAGATGACTTCCTATGATGTGGATACCATTATCTTGAATCTTATGAGGGCTTGGATAGATGAGAGGTTGAAGATTGGGAGGCAGTGTGTTAACAGAGCTAAAGATAACGAGGTGAGTCCACATGAATCGGTGGTTTTCATAGGAATCCTAGAATTTGGATAGCATTTGGACTTGACGTTGGTGGTGGTTTGTAGAATTGGAACCCGAAGTCCAAGACAGAGCCATATGCACAGTCTGCTGTTTGATTTGATGAAGCTGGCGAAGGTGACCGTGGAGGAGTTCTTCGAGATCCAAGTTGGGGCACGCGATGAATTGGTCCAGGTCCTTGCCGATGGTTTGGAATCCCTGGTTCAGGAGTACACTTCATTTATTGCTTCATGTGGTAAGTGACCGATCATTCCAGTTAAAATCTATAACAAAGCAAGACTAGCACACACTTGGGTTCAGCTTTCTGGTTTATGCTTTGTCCTGGCTCTTGTAGAGACAGGGTCTTTGTTACGTCAAGTTGCATCTTTCACGCGAAAGAAAGATTAATTCCTCTTCTTGAGCGATGTCAATCGTTGCATCGTATAATATCCACTTCGAGATCTATACGGATAGATACATGACGATTAATTTTGAAATATATGCAAAATATAATTCATCACGAAAAAAAAAAAAAAAATCAATCTTGTTTGTTTTTTTTTCGTGCGAAAGATACAACGTGAACCCAAGTTTATCTGTTTAGCAATCGAGAAAGTATAGATGTATAGATGGTTCCTCTTTCATTCGGCCTATGAAAATTGTGAAAACAAAATTCAGGTTTGAACTAAAAAAATTGCATACGAGGACTGCCTGGTGTAGTTGAATTTTGTTTTAGTCATCCGGTACAAATTTATGTTAATTATATATGATTCAAATGCTGATATGAATAAATCGAAGTGAATTTCGATCCAATACTTCATGAAACGATTCCAATTCTGAATGGACAAATGTTGCAGGCACAAAACAATCCTACGTCCCGGCGCTGCCCCCACTGACGCGATGCAACCAGGACTCCGTGCTCCTCCAGTTGTGGAAGAAGGCCGCCGCCCCTGCCAAGCCGGCATGGATGCCTGCACCGTCCCCGTCAAGGCCGCTGGCGGCGGCGGCGGCAGCAGCGAGCAACCCAACAAGCCCCGCTCCTCCACGAGCCGCGGCACCCAGCGGCTGTACGTCCGCCTCAACACCCTCCACTACATCCTCGCCCTCCTCCACTCCATCGACAAGTCCCTCTCCTTCTTCTCCCGCGCCAGCCACTCCCCCTCCCCCGCAGAACTCCCCTTGGCAACCACCAGTACCGACGCCGTATCATCGCCCCCACCCACTTTGACCTTGCCCGCACCGCCATCCATGCCGCCATCCTCCAAGTCTCCGAGATCGCCGCCTACCGCCTCATTCTTCGCCGACTCCGCCAGCAACTTCTACAACTCGCTCTACGCCTACTCCGTCGCCGAGTCTCGCATCCAGCCCACCCTCCGTGCGCTGAAACAAAACCTGAACCTCCTCGTGG
>QRFJ01000002.1:3300424-3538740 GCA_006176705.1 Cocos nucifera | reverse complement strand
GCCGTTGCTCAACCGACCGGCGCAGCTGGGGCAGTGCGAGAGTCAGAATTCCTGCTTCGCAAGTGCTTCTTGACTGTTCTCTTAGGCTTGGAGGAGGGGAGCGGGGGTGGAGGGGGGAGGAGGGAGGGGGGGGTGGGCGGGCCTGCTCGGGCGTTCACGAGGTCGGACTACGAGAGGTTGGTGGAAGACTTCGGGAGCTTGAAACGGGTTCTCTCTGCTCGTCGGGTGAGGGGCTGGTGGCCGAGACGTGGTGGGGAAGGAGCGGCACCGGTGGAGGCGGTGGTGGCGCTGATGGGGCGCGACGGACAGCATGGTGGAGGATTTTATTCATGATGGCATCCAAGCCGGCAGTGGCGTGTGCGGAGGGCCAAAGGATGCCGATGCGCGACCACCAGGAAATGACGCTCGGATCCGAACACGGTTGCTGAGGGTGCTGTGCCACCGGGACGACGATGTGGCCAACCGCTTCCTTGAAGAAGACATTCACGTGCCCAAGAGGAGATGAACAAATATACTGTCCAGAGCTAACGAATTCTATGGCTCCGGCTCCGAACTAGAGTTAACGAACGTCTTTTTCCATGTAACGAAGTAGAAGAAGGAGAGAAGTTAAATGGGATGGGGTGCTATGTTACGTCGGTGTTTCTTTGTGATCTTGATCCTTCTTTTTCTTTTTTCTTTTTTCCTTTGTTGGTGGTTTTTTTGATGCTGTGATGCTTGATTCTAAACCGTTATATGCTTATGTTTAGATTTTTTTTCCTTCAACAGAAGGAAAATGAAAGTGTATATTGCAGAGTTCAGGTTGTTTATTTCGTGGTTATCTCTTTTGTGTTGTGGACTGTTGGATGGTGCACCGTACAGCTCTCAGGCACTCCAGATACCTTGAGTCATGGCTAACATATGTAGAATCAATGGTGGTGCGGGTGAAACAAATTGGGGCTCCATGCAGCTCACTGGGATTTTTCTTTTCTTTTCTTTTTTTAAGCGAATCATCAATTCAACATGGACCTTCGCCATGGCTTGCAACTAACTCACCAAAACAGTTGCTGCGGCATGTAGTTTATAGGCTGATTTTTTATTTAATTACACAACGAATGTTTTTATAGAGTTAATCATTATCCGTTTGCATGTCTCCAGCCTAGAGAAGCCTGATCTGAAATATAAATACCAAAGTATTGCTGTTTTGGTTCTCATGTAAACTCGTATCAATTGAAATTAAAATGCACATCTCGATACTGTCCACAAACGTGGATTTTGGCGTATTTCGCTTTGTGCTGAGATGGCTAATCAATGTAGTTCCTATACACAATTAGGATCTATTTAGCCAAGCTTTTGAAAAAAATATATATTTATTTTTTAAAAAATATTTATTTAAAAAATTAGTATTAAATTTATTTTAAAAAATATCTATCTTTTAAATGGTGTATAGAAAATTAATTTTTTTAAGATAAAAATATTCTTACTCAAAAATTATTTTTATATGTAACTATCTCGTTTATTTTTACCTAAACCCTCCTATTATGTAGTGAATGATGTATTTGATACATGTATATTATTGTATAAAAAATTATATAAATATTTAATTATATATTATTTTTGATTCAATTATATTTATATTGATTAAAATTTTAAAATATTTTTTTATTTTTTTATTAATTTTATTTTAATTAAATAAAATATAAAAAATTAAATTAAAATTAATCATAATTAATATTTAAAAAATATTATCTTATTAAATAATATTAATTATAAAGTAAATTTATACATATATTTTTTATAATTTTGATAGTCAAAAATATTTTTTTTGAAAGATTTTGTCAAACATAAATATTTCTTAAATACTGATAAAAATATTTATCAAAATAATTTTATCAAATATAAAACTATTTTTCTCACAATATTTTTTTTGAAACTCCATTAAAAAAAATAATTACTTAAATTAAATTATTCATTTCATAGTTTGGCACAAACAGGCCCTTAATCACATGTATAATGAATTAGTTTTGTGAGACACTCATGTAGGATAATTGATAAATCAAAAGAACCGTGGATACCAATCATCAAATATAACTCGGTCCACGTTTTGAATTCCCTAAATCATCTCCAATAATCTTGTTAGAAATTTTTGAAAAAAAAAAATAGATTAGCACAAGTCAATCATATTTGACTCGCCCTGCATATTTAATTCCCTATCATTTCTGATATCCTATCAGAATTTTTAAGAGAAAATTAGTACTCTGATCCATTTTATAAGGGAATGGATCCCTTCAAAGATTCATTACATGCCTCTCTCTGTTTGTTAGACAATTTGTTATAAATATGGATCAATCTCAATTGCTATGCTTACAAAAGCAATTAATGTTACCTGTTTAATCTAAAACTAGCCTGCAAGAGACGTGCCAATGTATTTTTCAAAACGTCATCATTTGTAGCTATATATTTTTTTTACTAACCTTGAGTCTGCATGAACTGGAACCGGGAATCTCGATATCCCCGCAACCAGCTCGGATTCAGATGAGGAGATTGCCTTATGACCTCTCTGTAGAAAAATAATATTCTATTTAAACTTTATTAACTTTTTGCGAAGAACCCCCTCCTCATCTAATTCCTGCTCTATCCTCTGGATCCAAGTCCCAAGTCCATCGCGATAACATCAGGAACCCCGGACCCTTTCTCCGATGGACCACCCGGAAGACATGGGAATTCACCCTTTTCAAAGGGTAGCCACATCGAGTCACAATTCTCAACAGAACATGAGCATTCAAAAACTTTAGTAGCAGAAGATCAGGCATTCAGATCTGCACAAGCTGAAGAATAAGCATGCAGAAAATGTTCCAAAAAATTTTCAGCTTGGACCACAGTTTGAGAAAGCCCGGGAGTTCTTCTGTTTTGACAAAAACAGACCAATCGTTAGGCGTGTTCATAGCAGTTAGAGCCAACAGAGGAAACATGGTGGATTTCGTTCCCAAAGCCCATGTTATAGAAGCAATAAGGATAGTGAGTGGCACCATAGTGACCTTAGGATAGCTCTCAATAATCCAAGATGAACAAAGAGCTTGACAAATCTGTTGGAGTAGACTGTAAACCATATCTGCAACAAAAAACTTCCCAAATTTAAAACAGGCAACAATAGAATAAAATGATCCACAAATCAAAAGAGTGGACATAGAAGCGCACCCTCCCAATGTCTGTTAAGCTTTTTCTCCCTGTTGATCTCTAGTATTAATGTTGGTGTGACACACAAGTAGCCGAAGGGACACCTGATTGTAAAGGAATCCTAAGAGACCAAACCATTTTGCTGCGGACCCCATTTAAATCTTCGTGTCTGAGAATCCCTACAGAGAAGCCAGAGAATAAAACGATCCAAACTTTACCAATTTCTAAATTAGTTTGTCATGCAACGAGGAGAGGCCGAACCTGCTGAGAAATATCAAGGAGTCTAGTTTGCTCCACCTTTTTTTTTTTTATTTTTTTTTACCAGTTTTATTAGAGGGTATGAACAGGGGAACAAAACCACCAAAAACAGAGGTTTGAACAGAGAATTCAGACCGACATGCCAAATCACAGATATCTGAGTACATCAACTCACATGACCACAAAAGATCTTTAGGAGAAAACAAAAAGCAATAAGACACATCTGAGACCTAACCCAAAAGGTCCAAAGCTCTGAGGAAACCAAAGACTCAAAGAACAATCACAACAGCAACCTCACAAAAAACCCATAGAGCACCAACAACAGCACAGGCGAAACATCTTCAGGCGTTATCCTTGCATTCACGCTAATATAGAAGGGTCTTTCCCGAAGGATTGTGTTGCATAGGACCAGCCCATGAGTTGAAACATCTGAACAGTAGCGTAGCAAGGATTTTCATCCTAAAATTTAATATATAAATTAAAATAAATAAATAAATAAAAAATAAACTTAATAACATTACATTAACAATTTTATTTGGATTGAGGGTAATGCTAGAGTTCATAAAGAAAAATGAGAGGAGGGGAGTAATGAAGAGAGGGGGAGGAGGGTAATGAAATTGATGAACCCTTATTTGGAAAGGAAGGGAAAGGATAAAAGAAAATATATATCTACCCTTATTTGGATAGAGAGATTAAAAAAGGGATAGAAAAAACTTATATATATATTTAAACAAATATATATCTTTCTCATATAATAATATATCTATTATTATTTTTATTAGCTAGAACAGGTTTATTACATATATTTAATGCAAATGATCATTTGCTTTATGTACTAAAAAACTTGTACTTCGAAAATTATGAACTCGTAATACATATTTCTTTCAAATAAAATCTATCGTAATGACTCATATTTGCATATATATATATATATATATATATATATATATATATATATAATTTATTAGAGAAAAAAAGATGGCAATGCCAATAAAAGCATTCACGCATCAGAAAAATATGAAGATGCCAATGCCAAAAGCTGAAGTCTGATTGTGAGAAATTATCGTTATCTTAAACATCGATGATTCTAAATTTCTGTCATCAAAATCTGCTTTTCAAAGGGTCGTGATATTCTCGAATTCACATACTGGTGCAGACACCAGAGTTATCAAAAGTCAGCAACATAATTTAGATTTAATTTGAATTGAAGAAGCTATATCAGAATAACTCTACTTCAGTTATTTTGTTCTAGTCTCTTGATTAATCATTATTATCTTTTGATGCATTTAGTTTGAATCCAGGAGGACCGTACTTAGGTTATTTGATGAGCCTTATTTGGAAAGAAACCATTATAAAAAGCAAGTTTGGTCCACGTCATCTTTGGAGCCACCACCCTCCACACCTCAGGGAGGAAATACACACGCCAGCATGTGTCATGCCCAAGGATCCTCATGCCAAGTTGTGCTAAGCATCAAGCAACTCATATGAAGTTTCTCTTCTTTCCTAGAATTCCTTAAGAGTTCTTAATTTTTTACTTATTTTGTAAAGGACTGATTTCTTCCCTATGGTTTCCATAAAAGATAGATATGATATATCATATATTTGGAAACCATACATAATGTTTTACTTTTTGTTGGAGGACGTTGATTTTTCTGTTAAAGAAAATAGGATTCCTAAAAAAATAGGACCCCTAGAGTCCTAATAAATCCATGTATCTTTTATGAATGAGACAATGAATGAATAAATGAATCACTTATAATTTCCATAAATACTTATGTTGATCGCTCCGAGATGGAGAGGGTGTGAGACCCCAAAATCGCCCCATGAGGGAGTTGTGAGGCCCATCTTTTTCTATCTATTTAATCTTCAGTTTTTGAGATTCAGTATTTTTACAATCCCGATTCGTCTTTCACCATCTACCTACATAAGCCATTCCATCAAAAGAAGATTTGTCATCCTCATAGATTTTCATCTATCATGCAGAGAGAGGAAAGAGTGATCTATTATTCTACAGATCAAATGTTGACAAGGACCTTCATTCCTCTCAACTGATCTTTGATTTTACTTATTTTTTTCTCAGATCCGATACAGTGATAAGACAGTTCTTTATCGATAGATCTGCTTGTTAAAAGATTAAGAGCCCCTAATCAGGATAGTTTCTTAACTACCGACGATCCGAATTCTTCTTATTCTTTTTTTTCTGGATTTCTGCGGACTTAATTTCTTGTTATCCTTCATTCCATTTATATTTTTTTATAATTATTCATGAGCATGCATTTAATTTCCTGCTATCCTGTCTATTTACTTTATTGCTATTATTTACTGATATCTAAAATGACATTCATCAGCATCATTTAGATTGATCGTGCTTATCCCGTGTCAATCAGTCATGCCTTCTGAGCAGAAGTATAGACAAACGTATACATGTCTGTCCTGAGAAAATGTTGCCACGGTTGGAGTGATTTTGTTTGACAAACGAAAAAGAAGCTTGATCTTTTCTTCTCTCTCTATTTTATTTTTTTAGGTTATTTCTGCATCAATTGGTATCAGAGCCGGATTGGTTAGGACTTTAGTTTAAATTCTATAATTTAAAATTCTATAAGTTAAATTTTTATAATTTAAATTTTATAATTTACTTTTCGCATTTTTTTTTTTCTTTTTTACTGTATCTTATTCCTGCATCCTGACTTACATGACCATTAGATTAGTAACCTAGTACCAACGTCCTACTTTTCATCCAGTACCAACATGGATCCCAATACAACAACCACATTAAATGCCCTGACTGAGAAGCTTTGATGATTATGAAAGATTTATGAAAAATCATGAGTGAAAGAATAACAATACTAGAAAAAGCTAGGCAAAGATAATCTGAACCTTGAGTCTCCCCAACTACCTATAGGCCAGAGAAGAATGAACCTCGACCTAGATAGACCTAAGCAGCATGCCCCATCTAAACCAGTTCGACTAGGATGAGCATGTCCTTAAAATGTGAAGATCGAAGTCCCAAGTTTGATGGTTGTCTAGATTCAGAGAGTACCTAGATTGAAATCGAGCAATAGACCAACTATATTTTGGAAGCTGCACAACATGTCTGAAGCAAGAAGGAGTAGGTTTGGCTAGGATAAGTTGGTTAGAACAACCCGACTTTATTGAAAAAATATGTTAAACGTCTCTCAACCAAAGAAGACAAATTTGATAGAAACCTGGATGAAATGAAGGAGAAACTCAGAGAAAAATACCTTCCTACCTCTCTTACCAACAAAGACTTTAGATCAAGTGGCAGAGACTTACTCAAAAAAATAGATCAGTCACAGAGTACACAAAAGATTTGATGAGTACTCATGAGATGTGGAGTAACTGAAAGATAGGAATTGTTATCTGTCTTAGATTAGACCAAATTATGAGAAGATATCTACATGACTTCCTTTTGAGAGAGGTAACCATGTTGAACAAGTTTATCAACTTATCCTAAACTTGAAAAAATTTTTTAGGTATTCTTCGACCATACCGTCGTCTTGAACCTAACCGAGTAACTCTCTTCTGGATCGAGATCCAATACTATGTAGACTCCTAGTAATGGACCTCCATCTATAAATTCTATTATGAGAAAAGAAGATAAAGAAAAAAGAGTTGCAAGAGAGTTATCTAGGGAACAATTCTCGATCCCACTGCTTCAAGTGCCCATTAGGTTACGGTCATTCTTGCTGCATACATATTCCAACTGATCATTATTTGTGGAACCAAGAATTAAAAAGAGAAAACTCTAGAAAATATGAAGATAAGATTTATTAAAGCTGATCCAGATTTAGCAGCATAGCAGTTGAGAGTACTGAGAAAATTCTAAGTTTTGTTTGCACCAGAGTCAAGATCTTCAGCTTGGAGTCGTTAGTATGTTCTACGCTCAGACTAAGGAGAGTGAAGACTAGCGTAGGACCTCTATTTTTTATATCTTTATAAAATTTATGATAAAAATTATAAAGATGATCCATTGATAGCGTAGCTGTATCAAATGCATCTCCATCGATATGGTTAAGTGATTAGGATTAGTCCTATAGATTATCCCAGTCCATACCGTGTGTCTTGTATAGATTTTTTTCTTATTTTCATTAAACTTAGATACCGTATTTTCATCCAGCTCCATTCTATTAGGATCATGTTTGGTGCGCATGTCTTACCTATGAAAGTCAGAAGTATCATATTAGGTTGGCCTGGCTGTTTGACAATGATGTTACGATTTATGCCAAACAACTCTTGTAGTTTCACTCATAAGGGTAAGAAGATCACGATTAATCCTTCCACCTAAGACTATCAATAGAAAGATAGGCAATGGACCAAAAGAAAATTAAAAAGAAAAGCCTCCATCTGATAGATGCTAAGAAATTAGAGATGATTCATGAGTAAAGAATCATCATTTGGATGATTGCTGCGAGAGAAGTGGTGAGGACCTTAGATAGATCCATCCCAAGAAAGTAGTTCATGGATATCAACCTAAAAGATCAATAGACCTTATTCCCACACCCTATGCATGCTAGAATTTTTGAATCTGTAAGTCATTTGCACAACATAGTCAAGAGCTTACATAAGAGATCAGTACAAAAAAATAGTATAGTAATAAAGTTTATAAACATAATGAAGATCCTCATCGATGTGCCCAAAAGTTTCGGAAGGAAGACTAACGTATGTTTGAATGAGGCAATGATTTCCACCAGAAACTATTAAAAGTTGCATGCTCAGGAGCAGGTCCAATTAAGATTTTAAAGAAGATCGGACCAAATGCGTATGTTGTGGACTTACCTTCTGATTTTGGATTAGTTACTTTTAACATTGCATATTTCGCTCGCCAATAAAGAGCCAACTTGGAACCCAGTGAGCTATTTTGAGCCTGAACCAATTCTTGAGAGAGAGCCTATTCCTGAATGTCCACCAGCCAAATGTCAAAGCATGATTAGATTGAGAGAATTTTACAATGAGCAGTATCACTCCACCCGATCGAGAGTTATCAGCGGTACTTAGTTAGATGGCAAGAGTCGATCAGAGTCTGAGGATATCTGGATCACTCGAGAAAGCTGCAGCGTATTGATCCCGATTGCTTGAACGTATCATCAGAGCAGAATCGACCCCCCATCGATAGGGTCGAGTTCTCCCCACCCTGAGAGAATTGGTAATGGACATCGAGCTACCAAAATCGGCAACATAATTTAGATTCAATTTGGATTGAAGAAGGCATATCAGAATAACTCTATTTCAGTTATATTTTATAACATCTAGTCCTTTTGATTTAATTAATTACTTCTTTTTATGCATTTAGTTTTGGATCCATAGGACCATACTTGGGTTATTTTTGGATTGAGCCTTATTTGGAAAGAGACCATCATAAAAGAAGCAAGCTGGTCCATGTCATCTTTGAACCACCACCTCCACACGCCAAGGAGAAAATACACATGCCCAGCATATTGCCATGCCCAAGAATTCTTATACCAAAGTTGTGCCAAGCATCAACGCCCATTATGGAGTTTCTTTTCTTCCTAGAATTTTCTAAGAGTTTTTGATTTCTTACTTTATTTGTTAAAAGGCCTAATTTCTTTCCTATGACTCGATAAAAGAATTAGATATGATATATATTTGTATTTAAAAAATCGTACATAATATTTTACTTTTTTGTTTGGGAGGGTGATTTATTTCTTATAAAAGAAATATGATTCCATAAGAAATAGGACCCCTAGGGTCCAATATAAACCCATGTATTTTTCATGAATGAGATAATGAATGAAATGAATAATCACCTTATTTAATTTTCATAAACACTGTGTTGTTCGCTCCGAGAGGAAGAGAGTGTGAGATCCAAAAATCGCTCAATGAGGGGAGGTGTTAAGGCCCATCTTTTTGTATCTCTTTATCTTCATTTTTTTGAGATTCAGTATTCCTACGATTCCGATTCGTCTTCACATCTACTTACATAAGCCTATTCCATCAAAAGAAGATTTGTCTCCCTCCAAGATTTCATCTATCATGCAAAGAGAGAAAGAGTGATTTATTATTCTACAGATCAAACGTTGATAAGAAACCTTCGTTCCTTCTTAACTGATCTTGATTTTTACTATTTTTTCAGATCCGATGTTGGTAAAGATCTAGTTCTTTATCAATAGATCTGCTTGGTTAAAAGATTAAGAGCCCTAATCAGGATAGTTTCTTAACTACTACAATCCAAATTCTTCTTATCTTTTTTTTGAATTTCTTGCGGAATTAATTTCTTACTATCCTTTATTTATTTATATTTTTTTATTAATTATTCATGAGTATGTTTAGCTTCTGCTATCTATCTATTTACTTTATTATTGCTAGTTATTTTACTGATTTCTAAAATGACATTCATCAAACATCATTTAGATTGATCGTATTTTGCTCCCGTATCAATCAGTCAACCCTCCTGAGCAGAGTATAGGCAACTATACTATCTGTCCTGAAAATAATGTCCACGATCAGACGTGATTTGTTGTTAACGAATGAAAGAAAGTTTGATCTTATTTTCTCTCTCTCTCTTTTTTTTAGGCTATCCCGCATCACATATGAAGGACGACCTGTGACAAGAGCAAAGAATGTCTGTACGATAGATAAAATTAGAAAGTAAAACCAGGACATGGAGATAGAGAAAAAATATAAGAATCAAGGATTTGATAAACTTGGGATGTGAAAAATAAAAAGCTTGAGTTTAAACTACTAAGCTAACTGAGATTCTTTATGCTATGAAGGTCAAAATTATTATATAATATATATACATATACATATATATATATAATATAATATATAATATATATATATATAATATTATATATGTATATATACTATATATATACATATTAACATACATACATACATACATACATACATACATACATACATACATAATCATATATATATATATACTATATATATATATAATATATAATATATAAATACATATATTATATATCACATACATACATACATACATACATACATACATACAACATACATATATATAATTTTATATATATATATTATATATATATATATAATTTTTGGATATATTTACATATCTTAAGTATTACACAAAACTTGGGAGTTCAATGAACCTCTAAGTCAAAACATGGCTTCACCCCTTCTGAAGTATTTTCTGCAATTTGCATAAATGGAGACTTTTCTTCTTTCAAATATATACCCGTTGTTCCTTTCATGCCGAATTTCCTAGCAAATGGCGGTAAGTAATTGATCATCGTACTCCGTTTTTCCGACTTACCTTCTATTTCTTTCTCCTCCTATCGACCATAAGTCATGAATGTTTGAAGGACAAATCCTCAGTTTCAACTGAACTTCGATCGCTTGCCAAATGCTTCGAACAAGCACCTGATGAGTAGATGACTTAAGCTTCAAAACTTGAACCGCAAATATGTTGGAGGGAATCCAAAATAAAATTTTATTTTTTATTTTTTTCAAGCACTTTAATCTTGCTTAAATTTTATCATTTTAAATATTATTGATACCATTAATCTCTTTATTACCATGCTTTAATATCTAACCATTGGGCTCCTAATTACAGGCCTTAATAGATCAATAAAAATTCAAATGGTCATATACATTTTCGGACTATTGGACTCCTTTTTAAAGATCTTAAAAAATAATGAAGTCTAAACGGTCATAAATGATCATATTGGGATGGTTATAAAAGGGCTATCTTAAGATCTGATTTTTGACAACCCCATCCAATTTCTCTCTCCTTTCTGACTTTTTTTCTCTTTAAATATTTTTTTTATAATTTTTTTGTATTAAAAAAATCTTCATCAACCTCTTCCTCGTACGGTGGAGGATCCTATTATATTTAAATAATTTTTTTAAATTTTTCTGCACGAGAGATGAGAATATATCTTAGAGTAGTATTCAACATCTTTCGAGTTTGATCATTTTTATTTTTAATATTCTATAATTATTTATAATTTTTCTATAATAAATATTTTATTAGTTTTTTTAATTTTTTAAATTATAATCAAAAAATTCTTTAAAGTCTTATTCTAATAAAGAGATATTACCTATGCTCCGGCCTTTTTTATTTGAGAGAACTCAACAGTGTGCACCCACCTTACCTTAAAGGAATAGAAGTGGGACAATTAAAGTTCCAAAAAGGGTCCTGGGTTTCAAAATATTAAGCCATAACTCACTATAGCAAAGAGGAACAAAAGGACAGAAAAGGGCTCTTAGACCATTGCCAAAAACATAATCGACATGTTCTATTACGAGAGGAAAAAGCAAAAGAGAATCACTATATATTGGCCTATTTGCAGGGAGAAAGTTTTAACTTTTTTCTTTTAATGGTAGACCACGAAAGTTGTCATCCAAAGGACCAGGTTTCCCTAGACCCACTTAGCAAGCAGGGCCCGATTGAAAAAGTATACAAAATCTTTGACACCGAGGCTGCATTCTTAGTTCAGTGGAGCCTTTCCAAATAGCTATCAATTCTTTTGCTAACCCAAGAGACAAAGCTTGAAAAGACATAGCAATACATAGCATTTATTGAAATATAGGAATATATGAATTTTTGATATTTTTAAATATTCTTAGCAATACAAATTTTATACAAATCATGTGAAGAATCTTAATTTTTATCATAGAGAAAATAATTGTTATAAAAATAATGATAAAAAAATTAAAAATCACTAATATATATCAAATGATTTTAGTGCTCTAATTTATATGAATAAGTAAAATAAACCACTTATCTAAGTAGAAACCATATATTTGCAAACTTGTGGTTGAGTGCCTGGCATCTAAATACCGCTTTGATCCCAGTAACACCAAACTCTCTTATTTTCTTAGATAATTGTATTTGCAGTGAAATAGTCAAAAAAAAAAAAAAAAAAACAGGAGAAGATGTAGATCATTGTCACAAGAATAATTTGAAACATGGACTAACATTCTGTTTTTCGTATTAAGTTAAAAGAAAACAATGTAGCATGCCCATCACTTATAAGTTTGGGGAGCCAACATTTGGCACTTTTTTTGCGATAGAATCTTAGCAATTAAACTGCCTATCACTGTCAGTATGACTGTAACACAATAGAGTGGGAAGGAGCAATGTGCTCCAAGAATAAAGAGGCAACGGTATAAAGGTTGCACCAAGCTAAGGTAGTAAAGAGCAATGTTTTTAAACCTAGACCAAACGTGTTTGTTTGATTAGAAACCGATTGCCCTGTCCGATCAGTTCAAGGAAATATTTAAAAGTAGTCAAACTCAATCAAACTTGGAAAGAAGCCGAATGAATTGGTGAAACTGGCCGGTTTAGTCTGGTTCTCATAGGTTTAATTTTTTTTTTTTTTTTTGAAACTCAAAGATTCTTTAAGATTTGGGTTAGCACTTTTGATCCAGATCAAGTTTAAAATGATGAGCCAGACTGGAAAAAAGGTTTCCATCAAGTATTCACCACAACAGGGGAAGCCCCAACAAACATTTTATGCAAGAAAAAAGGAGAGAGAAAAAATAAAGGGTAAAAAAAAAAAAAAAAAAAACGATCAGACTGTTCTTTCTCACATTTGACCTATCTTTTCCATCTCTATCCGTCTCTCTCCTCCATTTCTTCCATCGGGCAATCAGCATCATCAAATCAGGTAGCCTCTTCCTTTTCCAGAGAGACCTAACGACATTCCGGCTTTCCACGCAGGGCCATTAGTATATTGGAATTTGAATTTGGAATTTGACGCATTGCATGTGGAATTTTTTGCTGAGATGATTGCTAACTTTTATATGGATTTAAACTTTGCACAAACTTCGTAAGATATGGTTTATGAATTGGTTAGGAGTTATTTATAGCAAGGTCACATTCATATTATTTTAATTTTACCTTTACCTGTATTTAGTGTACGGATTAATTTAAAAAATTAGATTGAAAATCTTATTTTTATTTTTTACTATTTTTCTCATTTTTAAAATTTACCTTCTTTCTATTTTTTTAAATCTTGAAAAATAAAAAATAAAAATTCTATAATATATAAAATTCAATATGTTGTCGATGTTATTGTTCCAATCAGTCGACAACTTTATTCGGAGTCATTATTCTAGTTCGGATTGTCTTATTTATCTTTTTTAAAAGATGATCCATTTAAAAAATAAATTTAATTGATAGAAATTTGAGTCAAAGCTAAAGAGGACGAAAACGGCGTAAAGAATACCTTGTCCTCAGTTTTTCATACATGCAAACAAAAAAACTTTTTGAAGCCTTAGGATTTCAAGCATGAGCGTAAAAAGATTAGGCTGGAAATATTATTTATTTAAATTTATTTTTATAATTCTAATTAATTTAAATATTAAAAAATAATAAAAATTTAATTAATAATTATATTTAATATTTACTATTCATTAAAACAAGTCATACAATCATCATACTTGAAACATCACACAATGAAGAAATCTACACACCAAATATAATATTCAAGATCGACTATTAAAACTGAATATCCAAAAATTTATATATTAAATCATACTAATATCATATACTTTATTAATTTTTTACAAAAAAAAGTAGGTAATATATCAACTAAAAATATTAATTATGAATTTGATTTTATTATTTATTTATAATAATTTTTAATTTTCTATAAATCATAAAATTTAATTATTTAAAGATATATATTTATCATTATACTCCATATTTTTTAGACATCTAAATTTATAATAATTTATATTTAAAATATATTATTAATATAAATTTTTATATATCTAAATAATTATTATATTTATATTCTGATTATTTATTTAAATAAAATAAATTATAAATATTTATTTTATTTATATTTTGATGACTGACATTGATGGGGCTGGCAGCCATTCGTACCTTGCGGTGCCGGTTACCGGACGGTGATGGATACTATGACCCGCCTACGAAACCTGTCGCCTTTTAATAATCCATGTTCTATAAAAAAAATTCTTCTCTATTCTTCGCACGCAATCTCCTGGGTTCCATCACCTCGTTGCAGAAAAATAATTTGTCTTATTAAGAATACAGCCCAAACCCGTGGTACTCTAGTTTCCTTCTCTCTTAATCAGGAACTTCATCACTATTTTCAAAACTCTTCTTATCTGACGTCTCTGGCTTTGAGTATCCCCGCACCGTGATCTAGGTACACAGAATTACAAGCATTTCACACACGGCCGACCTCCAAAACAAAAATATTTTATCATTAACGTCATATTCTATTTCTTACACTATTAATATCTCTTTCTTCCTCTAACTAAACAATTGAGATTTCTTTAGTTACTTCCACTGTCCACTCTATAACATTTGTCCAAAATAGAACTGTGATTGGGATTTCTTATACTTGACAAATTAATAGATACACAGAGGATTGCATACGAAATCCTCCGAAGATATTAGTTAGGATTAGATTTTAAAATATAACAGCATGACTAATGTACCATTATATGACGATACATAGTGCTTATATATTGTTTTAATAATCTTTTAAATATCAATAGCTTATCACTATTATATTAAGTAAAATAATTTCACAATATTCATCTCGTTGGGATAAATTCCCAGGCTCCCTGCCGAAGCCCAGGCACCTCGCACGCCTTCAGTCCTATACTGTACACAGCTAGTCCGCAGAAGAGCTTCGACAGACACGGGCTTCTAGCCGAACTGCCCATAGCACGGTCATGCTTCTATCCAGCAGGCCGACAACTGTCAGTTCCCCGAAACGTTCTTCCGGTACTTCCCTAGCCGTCGAGACCGAACTTCCCTGGGACCGGCCGAACCTCCTCTCAACCGACTCCAAATGACGAACTCCTTCGGACTCCCCACAGGTCGAACTCCTTTCGGGACCGACATCCAAGCGGCACCGAACTCCTTCGAATACTCCCTCACGGCATCTACCGAACTCCCTTCGGAACCGACTCCCAAGCACGCACGGCACCGAAGCTCACATTAGACAAGTCCTACCTCAGCGGGGAAAAAACTTCAATCGAACACCTGCCATCCAGCAGCGGAACGGGCCTTAGCGGGATATCCCCAAGCGGGTTCGTCACTCAGGAAGCCCTCCCAGAACTCGCACCCCAACGCAGCACCCAGCACCAGACACCTACAAGCAGTCGTCCCACTCCTGGCCATGAATCTCCACTCAGCGGTACGCACTCATCAAATCCTCGATCTCGAACCGAGCTACCTACGAACTCTCAAGTGTCAAAAGCCTCAGCTGGAAGCTCCAACGTCGGACCGAACCCCCAAACGACGAGCTTCGGAATTCTCAGCGCCGAACTCTTTCAGCGGACGAGCCTTTAGGTTGAGCATATCCTCACAGTCAGACGCCTATGGGGAGCCGAACCTCCCTCCTACATCTTCCCTTCAGGAGCCCGAACTCCTCCGAAAATGGGCACACGACGAAGGCCTTCAACCCTGTTTCATTCGGCAAGCTCTGCGCCAACCATCACCATCAGTCAGTCCGCGCAGGCACATACGCGACCCACTTTAGGTTGCGCCGATGGCTTGTCACCCCAATCCGCGCACACCGGCACCATTCCCGTGTGGAGGACTGGACTCCGGCCGAACCCTCGAGCGGAGCAACTGACGCTGACTGAAGCTGACAGCGTATGCACTAGGACCACAAACAAATCAAGCCTGCATCCGACCACCACCAGCACAGCAGACACCGCACAACAAATGCAAGTTTATGTACGCCGGACACAACCAACAAAGCATCCAACGCATACTAAAGGAACTCTCATCCGACACGCTGAAGGCCTAAGCTCTCTGAAACTCTCGACTCTCTAAGCTCTATCCTGCCTCATCTCATAGCTCCCGAAACTCATTCCGCAGCAATATCCATTACTGGATCTGGCCCGAAAACTGATCCTTGACCGATTCGGAGGGTTCCTGCTCGAGCCACACCCCCCAATCGATTACCGGAATTGGGCACTTTTCATGCTTTGCAGGTCCCGACCGGCGGGAGACCTCACGCGGCAATCCTCTCGACTCTTCAAGGGTTCGAGGATGGTGCCGTGGCGATGATGGAGAATGTGCTGTGCTTGGCTCTTTCCACCGCAAAGATGAGAACCGAAGACATTTCGTGCCATGAATGCTCACCGATGCTGGTCGAGCGTCGCAATAAAGCTCCCAGCAACTCATTCTCAGGAAATCGGGTTGATCACTACATAAAGTCTTCCATCAAGAATGCTTTTACTAGGGTGAGTAGTCTCAAGATGGTATGGCTTCAAGTAATAACTAAATATAATTCGATGGGTTCATATATATATCATGCTTGATTCATCAATATATGGTGCAGAATATGGCAAGTATAGTTAAGCTGTTATCAAGTTTTATATGCCAGTTGGTTCATGATATCATGCTTGATTCATCAAGCCGTATAACCATGAATCTTGGAGCAACGCAGGGTACATGCGCACGGATATATATATATATATATATATATAGACACACACATAAAAATATATGCGAATTCATGTTTTTTTTATTCTTTTACATGCAAGGTAGAATAATTTTAGGAGGTTGCCAATCCCACGAGAATCCTTTGTCGTCAGTTGAAGTGTGAATCACATAGTGTTTGCTTGTGATGGCAGATATTTGAGAATGGGAATGGGAGAGCCGACAGCATGATTGTAGAAGTCGAAGAGGATCCAAGCGAGATTCTGATGCAGCTTATCAGAGAAACTGAGAACTTGGCCATGGTGGAGAAAGAGACCTACAGCCCTATACTGAAGAAGTGGCACCCAGTTCCAACCGCCGTTGCACTGGTGACCCTCCACAACTGCTTCGGCATCGTGCTGAAGCAGTATATTTCAAGGATCACCGGCCTGACCAATGAGTTGGTTCGGGTCCTCCAGACCGCCACGAAACTAGAAAAGGTGTTGGTTCAGATGGTCGTGGAGGATGCTGCGGATTGCGACGATGGTGGGAAGGGGATTATCAAGGAGATGACTTCCTATGATGTGGATACCATTATCTTGAATCTTATGAGGGCTTGGATAGATGAGAGGTTGAAGATTGGGAGGCAGTGTGTTAACAGAGCTAAAGATAACGAGGTGAGTCCACATGAATCGGTGGTTTTCATAGGAATCCTAGAATTTGGATAGCATTTGGACTTGACGTTGGTGGTGGTTTGTAGAATTGGAACCCGAAGTCCAAGACAGAGCCATATGCACAGTCTGCTGTTGATTTGATGAAGCTGGCGAAGGTGACCGTGGAGGAGTTCTTCGAGATCCAAGTTGGGGCACGCGATGAATTGGTCCAGGTCCTTGCCGATGGTTTGGAATCCCTGGTTCAGGAGTACACTTCATTTATTGCTTCATGTGGTAAGTGACCGATCATTCCAGTTAAAATCTATAACAAAGCAAGACTAGCACACACTTGGGTTCAGCTTTCTGGTTTATGCTTTGTCCTGGCTCTTGTAGAGACAGGGTCTTTGTTACGTCAAGTTGCATCTTTCACGCGAAAGAAAGATTAATTCCTCTTCTTGAGCGATGTCAATCGTTGCATCGTATAATATCCACTTCGAGATCTATACGGATAGATACATGACGATTAATTTTGAAATATATGCAAAATATAATTCATCACGAAAAAAAAAAAAAAATCAATCTTGTTTGTTTTTTTCGTGCGAAAGATACAACGTGAACCCAAGTTTATCTGTTTAGCAATCGAGAAAGTATAGATGTATAGATGGTTCCTCTTTCATTCGGCCTATGAAAATTGTGAAAACAAAATTCAGGTTTGAACTAAAAAAAATTGCATACGAGGACTGCCTGGTGTAGTTGAATTTTGTTTTAGTCATCCGGTACAAATTTATGTTAATTATATATGATTCAAATGCTGATATGAATAAATCGAAGTGAATTTCGATCCAATACTTCATGAAACGATTCCAATTCTGAATGGACAAATGTTGCAGGCACAAAACAATCCTACGTCCCGGCGCTGCCCCCACTGACGCGATGCAACCAGGACTCCGTGCTCCTCCAGTTGTGGAAGAAGGCCGCCGCCCCCTGCCAAGCCGGCATGGATGCCTGCACCGTCCCCGTCAAGGCCGCTGGCGGCGGCGGCGGCAGCAGCGAGCAACCCAACAAGCCCCGCTCCTCCACGAGCCGCGGCACCCAGCGGCTGTACGTCCGCCTCAACACCCTCCACTACATCCTCGCCCTCCTCCACTCCATCGACAAGTCCCTCTCCTTCTTCTCCCGCGCCAGCCACTCCCCCTCCCCCCGCAGAACTCCCCTTGGCAACCACCAGTACCGACGCCGTATCATCGCCCCCACCCACTTTGACCTTGCCCGCACCGCCATCCATGCCGCCATCCTCCAAGTCTCCGAGATCGCCGCCTACCGCCTCATCTTCGCCGACTCCGCCAGCAACTTCTACAACTCGCTCTACGCCTACTCCGTCGCCGAGTCTCGCATCCAGCCCACCCTCCGTGCGCTGAAACAAAACCTGAACCTCCTCGTGGCCGTGCTCACCGACCGGGCGCAGCCTGGGGCAGTGCGAGAGGTCATGAAGGTCTGCTTCGAGTGCTTCTTGACTGTTCTATTAGCTGGCGGGCCTGCTCGGGCGTTCACGAGGTCGGACTACGAGATGGTGGTGGAAGACTTCGGGAGCTTGAAACGGGTCTTCTGCTCGTCGGGTGAGGGGCTGGTGGCGGAGGACGTGGTGGAGAAGGAGGCGGCACCGGTGGAGGCGGTGGTGGCGCTGATGGGGCTGCCGACGGAGCAGCTGGTGGAGGATTTTATCATGATGGCATCCAAAGCCGGCATGGCGTTTGCAGGAGGCCAAAGGATGCCGATGCCGCCGACCACCAGGAAATGGAACCGCTCGGATCCGAACACGGTGCTGAGGGTGCTGTGCCACCGGGACGACGATGTGGCCAACCGCTTCTTGAAGAAGACATTCCAGCTGCCCAAGAGGAGATGAACAAATATACGTCCAGAGCTAACGAATTCTATGGCTCCGGCTCCGAACTAGAGCTAACGAACGTCTTTTCCATGTAACGAAGTAGAATGGAAGGAGAGAAGTTAAATGGGATGAGGGTGCTATGTTACGTCGGTGTTTCTTTGTGATGCTTGATCCTTCTTTTTCTTTTTCTTTTTCTTTTGTTTTTTTGGTGGTTTTTTGATGCTGTGATGCTTGATTCTAAACCGGTTATATGCTTATGTTTAGATTTTTTTTCCTTCAACAGAAGGAAAATGAAAGTGTATATTGCAGAGTTCAGGTTGTATATTTCGTGGTTAATCTCTTTTGTGTTGTGGACTGTTGGATGGTGCACCGTACAGCTCTCAAGGCACTCCAGATACCTTGAGTCATCGGCTAACATATGTAGAATCCAATGGTGGTGCGGGTGAAACAAATGGGGCTCATGCAGCTCACTGGGATTTTTCTTTTCTTTTCTTTTTTTAAGCGATATCATCAATTCAAACATGGACCTTCGCCATGGCTTGCAACTAACTCACCAAACAGTTGCTGGGCAGTAGTTTATAGGTGCTGATTTTTATTTAATTACACAACTGAATGTTTTTAGAGGTTAATCATTATCCGTTTGCATGATCCTCCAGCTAGAGAAGCCTGAATTGAAAATATAAATTACCAAAGGATGTTGCTGTTTTGGTTCTCATGTAAACTCGTATCAATTGAAATTATAATAGCACATCTCGATACTGATCCACAAAGGTGGATTTTGGCGTATTTCGCTTTGTGCTGAGATGGGCTAATCAATGTAGTTCTATACACAATTTAGGATCTATTTAGCCAAGCTTTTGAAAAAAAATATATATTTATTTTTTAAAAAATATTTATTTTAAAAAATTAGTATTAAATTTATTTTAAAAAATAATCTACTTTTAAATGGTATAGAAAATTAATTTTTTTAAGATAAAAATATTCTTACTCAAAATTATTATTTATCATAACTATCTCTGTTTATTTTTACCTAACCCTCCTATTATGTAGTGAATGATGTATTTTGATACATGTATATTATTGTATAAAAATTATATAAAATATTTAATATATATTATTTTTGATTCAATTATATTTATATTGATTAAAATTTTAAAATATTTTTTTATTTTTTTATTATTTTATTTTAATTAAATAAAATATAAAAAATTAAATTAAAATTAATCATAATGAATATTTAAAAATATTTATCTATTTAAATAATATTAATTATAAAGTAAATTTATACATATATTTTTTTATAATTTGATAGTCAAAAATATTTTTTTTGAAAGATTTGTCAAACATAAATTATTTCTTAAATACTGATAAAAATATTTATCAAATAATTTTATCAAATATAAACTATTTTTTTCTCACAATATTTTTTTTGAAACTCCATTTAAAAAAAATAATTTTAAAATAAATTGATTTTCATAGTTTGGCCAAACAGGCCCTTAATCACATGTATATGAAGTTAGTTTTGTGGAGACACTCATGAGGATAATTGATAAATCAAAGAACCGTGGATACCAAGTCATCAAATATACTCGGTCCACGTTTTTAATTCCCTATCATCCTCCAATATCTTGTTAGAAATTTTTGAAAAAAAAAAATAGATTAAGCACAAGTCATCATATTTACTCGCCCTGCATATTTAATTCCCTATCATTTTCTGATATCCTATCAGAATTTTTTAAGAGAAAAATTAGTACTCTGATCCATTTTATTAAGGGAATGGATCCCTTCAAAGATTCATTACATGCCTCTCTCTGTTTGTTAGACAGAATTTTGTTATAAATATGGATGCAATCTCAATTGCTATGCTACAAAAAGCAAGTTAAATGTTACCTGTTTAATCTAAACTAGGCCTGGCAAGAGACGTGCCAATGGTATTTCAAACGTCAGTCATTTGTATGTATATATTTTTTTTACTAACCTTGAGTTCTGCATGAACTGGAACCGGGAATTCGATATCCCGCAACCAGCTCGGATTTCAGATGAGGAGATTGCCTTATGACCTCTCTGTAGAAAATAATATTCTATTTAACTTTATTAACTTTTTGCGAAGAACCCCCTCCTCATCTATCCTGCTCTATCCTCTGGATCCAAGTCCCAAGTCCATCGCCGATAACATCAGGAACCCCGGACCCTTTCTCCATGGACCACCCGAAGACATGGGAATTCACCCTTTCAAAGGGTAGCCACATCGAGTCCAATTCTCAACAGAACATGAGCATTCAAAACTTTAGTAGCAGAAGATTCAGGCATTCAGATCTGCACAAGCTGAAGAAATAAGCATGAGAAAATGTTCCAAAAAATTTTCAGCTTGGACCACAGTTTGAGAAAGCCCGGGAGTTCTTTCTGTTGACAAATAACAGACCAATCGTTAGGCGTGTTCATAGCAGTTAGAGCAACAGAGGAAACAGTGGTGGATTTCGTTCCAACAAGCCCATGTTATAGAAGCAATAAGGATAGGAGTGGCACCATAGTGACCTTTAGGATAGCTCTCAATAATCCAAGATGAACAAAGAGCTGAAAATCTGTTGGGAGTAGACTGTAAACCATATCTGCAACAAATAACTTCCCAAATTTAAACAGGCAACAATAGAATAAATGATCCACAAATTCAAAAGAGTGGACATAGAAAGCGCACCCTCCCAATGTCTGTTAAGCTTTTTCTCCCTGTTGATCTCTAGTATTATGTTGGTGTGACACAAGTAGCCGAAGGGAGCACCTGATTTGTAAAGGGATCCTAAGAGACCAAACCATTTTGCGGGACCCCATTTAATCTTCGTGTCTGAGAATCCATACAGAGAAGCAGAATAAAACGATCCAAACTTTCCAATTTCTAAATTAGTTTGTCATGCAACGAGGAGAGGCCGAACCTGCTGAGAATATCAAGGAGTCTAGTTTGCTCCAGCCTTTTTTTTTTTATTTATTTTTTTACCAAGTTTTATTAGAGGTATGTACAGGGGAACAAAACCACCAAAAACAGAGGTTTGAACAGAGAATTCAGACCGACATGCCAAATCACAGGATTCTGAGTACATCAACTCACATGACCACAAAAGATCTTTAGGAGAAAAACAAAGAGCAATAAGACACATCTGAAGCCTAACCCAAAAGGTCCAAAGCTCTGAGGAACCAAAGACTCAAAGAACATCACAACAGCAACCTACAAACAAAACCAAAGAGCACCAACAACAGCACAGGCGAAACATCTTCAGGCGTTATCCTTGCATTCACGCTAATAGAGAGGGTCTTTCCCGAAGGATTTTGTTGTGCATAGGACAGCCCATGAGTGAAACATCTGAACAGTAGCGTAGCAAGGATTTTCATCCTAAAATTTAATATATAAATTAAAATAAATAAATAAATAAAAATAAACTTAATAACATTACATTAACAATTTATTTGGATTGAGGGTATGCTAGAGTTCATAAAGAAATGAGAGGAGAGGGTAATGAAGAGGAGGGGAGGGGAGGGTAATGAAATTGATGAACCCTTATTTGGAAAGGAAGGGAAAGGATAAAAGAAGAATATATATCTTACCCTTATTTGGATAGAGAGATTAAAAAAGGGATAGAAAAACTTATATATATATTTTAACAAATATATTCTTTCTCATTAATATATATTTGTGATATTTTTTATTAGCTAGAACAGGTTTATTACATATTTTAATGCAAGATGCATTTGCTTTATGTACTAAAAAAACTTGTACTGAAATTATGAACTCGTAATACATATTTCTTTTCAATAAAATCTATCGTAATGACTCAATATTTGCATATATATATATATATATATATATATATATATATATATATATAGATTTATTGAGGAAAAAAAGATGGCATGCCAATAAAAGCATTCACATCAGAAAAATATGAAGATGCCAATGCCAAAAGCTGAAGTCTGATTGTGAGAAATTATCGTTATCTTAAACATCGATGATTCTAAATTTCTGTCATCAAAATCTGCTTTTCAAAGGTCGTGATATTCGAATTCACATACTGGTGCAGACACCAGAGTTATCAAAAGTCAGCAACATAATTTAGATTTAATTTGAATTGAAGAAGCTATATCAGAATAACTCTACTTCAGTTATTTTGTTCTAGTCCTCTTGATTTAATCAATTACTTCTTTTGATGCATTTAGTTTTGAATCCAGAGGACCGTACTTAGGTTTATTTTGGATTGAGCCTTATTTGGAAAGAAACCATTATAAAGAAGCAAGTTTGGTCCACGTCATCTTTGGAGCCACCACCCTCCACACGCTCAGGGAGGAAATACACACGCCAGCATGTGTCATGCCCAAGGATCCTCATGCCAAGTTGTGCTAAGCATCAAGCACTCATATGAAGTTTCTCTTCTTTCCTAGAATTCCTTAAGAGTTCTTAATTTTTTACTTATTTTGTTAAAGGACTGATTTCTTCCCTATGGTTCCATAAAAGATAGATATGATATATCATTATATTTGGAAACCATACATAATGTTTTACTTTTTTGTTGGGAGGGTTGATTTTTTTCTTGTAAAGAAAATAGGATTCCTAAAGAAATAGGACCCCTAGAGTCCTATATAAATCCATGTATCTTTTATGAATGAGACAATGAATGAATAAATGAATCACTTTATAATTTCCATAAATACTTATGTTGATCGCTCCGAGAGGAAGAGGGTGTGAGACCCAAAATCGCCCCATGAGGGGAGGTTGTGAGGCCCATCTTTTTCTATCTATTTAATCTTCAGTTTTTTGAGATTCAGTATTTTTACAATCCCGATTCGTCTTCACCATCTACCTACATAAGCCTATTCCATCAAAAGAAGATTTGTCTCCTCCAAGATTTTCATCTATCATGCAGAGAGAGAAAGAGTGATCTATTATTCTACAGATCAAATGTTGACAAGGACCTTCATTCCTTCTCAACTGATCTTTGATTTTTACTTATTTTTTTCAGATCCGATATTGATAAAGATCCAGTTCTTTATCGATAGATCTGCTTGGTTAAAAGATTAAGAGCCCTAATCAGGATAGTTTCTTAACTACCACGATCCGAATTCTTCTTATCTTTTTTTTTGGATTTTCTTGCGGACTTAATTTCTTGTTATCCTTCATTCCATTTATATTTTTTTTATAATTATTCATGAGCATGTTTAATTTCTGCTATCTGTCTATTTACTTTATTATTGCTAGTTATTTACTGATATCTAAAATGACATTCATCAGCATCATTTAGATTGATCGTGCTTTGATCCCGTGTCAATCAGTCATGCCTTCTGAGCAGAGTATAGACAACTATACTGTCTGTCCTGAGAAAATGTGCCACGGTTGGACGTGATTTGTTGTTGACAAACGAAAAGAAGCTTGATCTTTTCTCTCTCTCTATTTTTTTTAGGTTATTCTGCATCAATTTGGTATCAGAGCCGGATTGGTTAGGACTTTAGTTTAAATTCTATAATTTAAAATTTCTATAAGTTAAATTTTTATAATTTAAATTTTATAATTTACTTTTCAGCATTTTTTTTTCTTTTTTACTGTATCTTATTCCTGCATCCTGGACTTACATGACCATTAGATTAGGTACCTAGTACCAACGTCCTACTTTTTCATCCAGTACCAACATGGATCCCAATACAACAACCATCATTAATGCCCTGACTGAGAAGTTTGATGATATGAAAGATTTTATGAAAATCATGAGTGAAAGAATAACAATACTAGAAAAAGCTAGGCAAAGATAATCTGAACCTGAGTCTCCCCAACTACCTATAGGACAGAGAAGAATGAACCTCGACCTAGATAGACCTATAGCAGCATGGCCCCATCATAACCAGTTCGACTAGGATGAGCATGTCCTTAGAAATGTGAAGATCGAAGTCCCAAGTTTTGATGGTTGTCTAGATTCGAGAGAGTACCTAGATTGAAAATCGAGCATAGACCACTATTTTGGATAGTGCAAAATGTCTGAAGCAAGGAGAGTAGGTTTGCTAGGATAAAGTTGGTTAGACAAGCCCGACTTTATTGAAAAAATGTTAAACGTCTTCTCAACCAAAGAAGACAAGATTTGATAGAAACCTGGGATGAAATGAAGGAGAAACTCAGAGAAAAATACCTTCCTACCTTCTACCAACAAAGACTTTTAGATCAGTGGCAGAGACTTACTCAAGAAAATAGATCAGTCACAGAGTACATCATAAGATTTGATGAGTACCTCATGAGATGTGGAGTAACTGAAGATAGGATTGTTATCTTGTCTAGATTTAGAGCTAAATTATGAGAAGATATCTAGCATGACTTCTTTTTGTGAGAGGTAACCATGTTAGAACAAGTTTATCAACTTATCCTAAACTTTGAAAAAATTTTTAGGTATTCGACCATCCGTCGTCTTGAACCTAACCGAGTAATCTCTTCTGGATCGAGATCCAATACTATGTAGACTCCTAGTAATGGACCTCCATCTATAAATTCTATTATGAGAAAAGAAGATAAAGAAAAAAGAGTTGCAAGAGAGTTATCTAAGGGAAGCAATTCTCGATCCCACTGCTTCAAGTGCCATGGTTACGGTCATTTTGCTGCATAATATTCCAACTGATCATTATTTGTGGAAGAATTAAAAGAGAAAACTCTAGAAAATATTGAAGATAAAGTTTATAAAGCTGATCCAGATTTAGCAGAGCAGTTTGAGAGTACTGAGAAAATTCTAAGTTTTGTTGCACCAGAGTCAGATCTTCAGCTTGGAGTCGTTAGGTATGTTCTAGCTCAGACTAAGGAGAGTGAAGACTAGCGTAGGACCTCTATTTTTTATATCTTTATAAAATTTAGTGATAAAATTTATAAGATGATCATTGATAGCGGTAGCTGTATCAATGCATCTCCATCGATATGGTTAAGTGATTAGGATTAGTTCCTATAGATTATCCCAGTCCATACCGTGTGTCTTGTATAGATTTTTTTTCTATTTTCATTAAACTTAGATACCGTATTTTCATCCAGCTCCATTCTTATTAGGATCATGTTTGGTGCGATGTCTTACCTATGAAAGTCAGAAGTATCATATTAGGTTGGCCTTGGCTGTTTGACAATGATGTTACGATTTATGGCCAAACCAACTCTTGTAGTTTCACTCATAAGGGTAAGAAGATCACGATTAATCCTTCCCCACCTAAGACTATCAATAGAAAGATAGGCAATGGACCAAAAGAAAATATTAAAAAGAAAAGCCTCCATCTGATAGATGCTAAGAAATTAGAGATGATCATGAGTAAAGAATCATCAGTTTGGATGATTGCTGCGAGAGAAGTGCGTGAGGACCTTAAGATAGATCATCCCAAGAAAGTAGTTCATGGATATCAACCTAAAAGATCAATAGACCTTATCCCACTACCCATGCATGCTAGAATTTTTGAATCTGTAGAGTCATTTGCACAACATGTCAAGAGCTTACATAAAGAGATCAGTACAAAAAATAGTATTAGTAATAAAGTTTATAAACAGAATGAAGATTCTCATCGATGTGCCCAAAAGTTTGCGGAAGAAGACTACGTGATGGTTTGAATGAGGCTTGAATGATTTCCACCAGAAACTATTAAGAAGTTGCATGCTCGAGGAGCAGGTCCATATAAGATTTTAAAGAAGATCGGACCAAATGCGTATGTTGTGGACTTACCTTCTGATTTTGGGATTAGTTCTACTTTTAACATTGCATATCTCGTCGCCAATAAAGAGCCAACTTGGATACCCAGTGAGCTATTTGAGCCTGAACCAATCTTTGAGAGAGAGCCTATTCCTGAATGTCCACCAGCCAAAATGTCAAAGCATGATTAGATTGAGAGAATTTTAAATGAGCAGATCATCTCCACCCGAGTCGAGGTTATCAGCGGTACTTAGTTAGATGGCAAGGTCGATCAGAGTCTGAGGATATCTGGATCACTCGAGAAGAGCTGCAGCGTATTGATCCCGATTTGCTTGAACGTCATCAGAGCAGAATCGACCCCCACTCGATAGGGTCGAGTTCTCCCCACCCTGAGAGAATTGGTATGGACATCAGAGCTACCAAAAGTCGGCAACATAATTTAGATTCAATTTGGATTGAAGAAGCATATCAGAATAACTCTATTTCAGTTATTTTATTCTAGTCCTTTTGATTTAATTAATTACTTCTTTTGATGCATTTAGTTTTGGATCCATAGGACCATACTTGGGTTATTTTGGATTGAGCCTTATTTGGAAAGAGACCATCATAAAGAAGCAAGCTTGGTCCATGTCATCTTTGAAGCCACCACCCTCCACACGCCCAAGGAGAAAATACACATGCCAGCATGTGCCATGCCCAAGGATTCTTATACCAAGTTGTGCCAGGCATCAAACGCCCATATGGAGTTTCTTTTCTTCCTAGAATTTCTTAAGAGTTTTTGATTTCTTACTTATTTTGTTAAAAGGCTAATTTCTTTCCTATGACTCGATAAAAGATAGATATGATATATTATTGTATTTGAAAATCGTACATAATATTTTACTTTTTTGTTGGGAGGGTTGATTTTTTTCTTATAAAAGAAATATGATTCCTAAAGAAATAGGACCCCTAGGGTCCAATATAAACCCATGTATTTTTCATGAATGAGATAATGAATGAATGAATGAATCACTTTATAATTTTCATAAACACTTGTGTTGTTCGCTCCGAGAGGAAGAGAGTGTGAGATCCAAAATCGCTCAATGAGGGGAGGGTGTAAGGCCCATCTTTTTGTATCTCTTTATCTTCATTTTTTTGAGATTCAGTATTCCTACGATTCCGATTCGTCTTCACCATCTACTTACATAAGCCTATTCCATCAAAAGAAGATTTGTCTCCTCCAAGATTTTCATCTATCATGCAAAGAGAGAAAGAGTGATTTATTATTCTACAGATCAAACGTTGATAAGAACCTTCGTTCCTTCTTAACTGATCTTTGATTTTTACTTATTTTTTTCAGATCCGATGTTGGTAAAGATCTAGTTCTTTATCAATAGATCTGCTTGGTTAAAAGATTAAGAGCCCTAATCAGGATAGTTTCTTAACTACTACAATCCAAATTCTTCTTATCTTTTTTTTGAATTTTCTTGCGGACTTAATTTCTTACTATCCTTTATTTTATTTATATTTTTTTTATAATTATTCATGAGTATGTTTAGCTTCTGCTATCTATCTATTTACTTTATTATTGCTAGTTATTTACTGATTTCTAAAATGACATTCATCAACATCATTTAGATTGATCGTATTTTGCTCCCGTATCAATCAGTCACGCCTCCTGAGCAGAGTATAGGCAACTATACTATCTGTCCTGAAAATAATGTGCCACGATCAGACGTGATTTGTTGTTAACGAATGAAAGAAAGTTTGATCTTTTCTCTCTCTCTCTTTTTTTTTAGGCTATCCCGCATCACATATGAAGGAGCGACCTGTGACAAGAGCAAAGAATGTCTGTACGATAGAATAAATTAGGAAAGTAAAACCAGGACATGGGAGATAGAGAAAAAATATAAGAATAAGGATTTGAACTTGGGATGTGAAAAATAAAAAGTTTGAGTTTAAACTACTAAGCTAACTGAGATTCTTTATGCTATGAAGGTTCAAAATTATATATATATATATACATATACATATATATATATATATATATATATATATATATATATATATATATATATATATATATATATATACATACATACATACATACATACATACATACATACATACATACATACATACATATATATATATATATATATATATATATATATATATATATATATATATATATATATACATACATACATACATACATACATACATACATACATACATACATACATATATATATATATATATATATATATATATATATATATATAATTTTTTGGATAATATTTACATATCTTTAAGGGTATTACACCAAAACTTGGAGGTTCAATTGAACCCTCAAGTCAAAACATGGCTTCACCCCTTCTGAAGTATTTTCTGCAATGTTGCATAAATGGAGCTTTTCTTCTTCAAATATATACCGTTGTTCCTTTCATGCCGAATTTCCTAGCAAATGGCGGTAAGTAATTGATCATCTACTCCTTTTTCCGACTTACCTCTATTTCTTCTCCTCCTATCGGACCATAAGTCATGAATGTTTGAAGGACAAATCCTCAGTTTCAACTGAACTTCGATCGCTTGCCAAATGCTTCGAACAAAGCACCTGATGAGTAGATGACTTATAGCTTCAGAACTTGAACCGCAAATATGTTGGAGGGAATCCAAAAAGAAAATTTTATTTTTTATTTTTTTCAAGCACTTTAATCTTGCTTTTTAATTTTATCATTTAAATATTATTGATACCATTAATCTCTTTATTACCATGCTTTTAATATCTAACCATTGGGCTCCTAATTACAGGCCTTAATAGATCAATAAAAATTCAAATGGTCATATACATTTTCGGACTATTGGACTCCTTTTTAAAGATCTTAAAAAATCAATGAAAGTCTAAACGGTCATAAATGATCATATTGGATGGTTATAAAAGGGCTATCTTAAGATCTGATTTTTGACAACCCCATCAAATTTCTCTCTTCCTTCTGACTTTTTTCTCTTTAAATATTTTTTTATAATTTTTTTGTATTAAAAAAATCTTCATCAACCTCTTCCTCGTAGGTGGAGGATCCTAGTTATATTTTAAAATAATTTTTTTAAATTTTTCTGCACGAGAGATGAGAATATATCTTAGAGTAGTATTCAACATGCTTTCGAGTTTGATCATTTTTATTTTTTAATATTCTATAAGTTATTTATAATTTTTCTATAATAAAATTTTATTAGTTTTATTTAATTTTTAAAATTATATCAAAAATTCTTAAAGTCTTATTCTAATAAGAGATTATTACCTATGCTCCGGCCTTTATTTGAGAGAACTTCAACAGTGTGCACCCACCTTACCTTAAAGGGAATAGAAGTGGGACAATTAAAGTTCCAAGAAAGGGTCCTGGGTTTCAAATATTAAGCCATAACTCACTATAGCAAAGAGGATACAAAAGGACAGAAAAGGGCCTTTAGACCATTGCCAAAAACATAATCGGACATGTTCTATACGAGAGGAAAAGCAAAAGAGATCACTTATTGGCCTTTTGCAGGGAGAAAGTTTTAACTTTTTTCTTTTTAATGGTAGGACCACGAAAGTTGGTTCATCCAAAGGACCAGGTTCCCCTAGCCCCACTTAGCAAGCAGGGCCCGATTGAAAGTATACAAATCTTTGACACCGAGGCTGCATTCTTGTTCAAGTGGAGCCTTTCCAAATAGCTTATCAATTCTTTTGCTAACCCAAGAGCAAAGCTTGAAAAGAGACATAGCAATACATAGCATTTATTGAAATATAGGAATATATAGAATTTTTGATATTTTTAAATATTCTTAGCAATACAAATTTTAAAATGATGTGAAGAATTTAATTTTATCATAGAGAAAATAATTGTTATAAAAATAATGATAAAAAATTTAAAAATCATAATATATATCAAATGATTATTTAGTGCTCTAATTTATTATGAATAAGTAAAATAAACCACTTATCTAAAGTAGAACCATATATTGCAACTTGGTGGTTGAGTGCCTGGCCATCATAAATACCTGCTTTGATCCCAGTAACACCAAACTCTCTTTATTTTCTTAGATAATTGTATTTGCAGTGAAATAGTCAAAAAAAAAAAAAAAAAAAAAGGAGAAGATGTAGATCATTGTCACAAGAATAATTTGAAACATGGAACTAAATATTCTGTTTTCGTATTTAAGTTAAAGAGAAACAATGTAGCATGCCATCACTTATAAGTTTGGGAGCCAACATTTGGCACTTTTTTTGCGATAGAATTCTTAGCAATTAAACTGCCTATCACTGTCAGTATGACTGTAACACGAATTAGAGTGGGAAGGAGCAAGTGTGCTCCAAGAATAAAGAGGCAACGGTAGTAAAGGTTGCACCAAAGCTAAGGTGAGTAAAGAGCAATGTTTTTAAACCTAGACCAAACGTGTTGGTTTGATTAGAAACCGATTGCCTGTCCGGATCAGTTCAAGGAATATTTTAAAAGTAGTCAAACTCAATCAAACTTGGAAGAGCCGGATGAATTGGTGAAACTGGCCGGTTTAGTCTGGTTCTCATAGGTTTAATTTTTTTTTTTTTTTTTGGAACTCAAGATTCTTTAAGATTGGGTTAGCACTTTTGATCCAGATCAAGTTAAAATGATGAGCCAGACTGAAAAAGTCCATCAATTCAACAACAGGAAGCCCAACAACATTTTATGCAAGAAAAAAAGGAGAGAGAAAATAAAGGTAAAAAAAAAAAAAAAAAAAACGCATCAGACTGTCTTTCTCCATTTGACCTATCTTTTTCCATCTCTATCCGTCTCTCTCTCCATTTCTCCATCGGGCAATCAGCATCTCAAATGGTAGCTCTTCCTTTCCAGAGAGACCTACGACAGTTCCGTGCTTTCCACGGCAGGCCATTATTATATTGAATTTGAATTTGAATTTGAGCATTGCATGTGGATTTTGCTGAGATGATGTACTTTTATATGGATTTAAACTTTGTACAAGAACTTCGTTAAGAATATGGTTTATGAATTGGTTAGGAGTTATTATAGCAAGGTACATTCATATTATTTTAATTTACTTACCTGTATTTAGTGTACATTAATTTAAAAAATAGATTGAAAATCTTATTTTTATTTTTACTATTTTTCTCATTTTAAAAATTTACTTCTTTTCTATTTTTAAATCTTGAAAAATAAAAATAAAATTATAATATTAAATTAATATGTTGTCGATGTTATTGTTCCAATCAGTCGACAACTTATCGGTTCATTATTCTGTTCATTGTCTAATTTATTTTTAAAAATATTATTAAAAAATAAATAATGATAGAAATTGAGTCAAAGCTAAAATGAGAAAACGGCGTAGATACCTTGTCCTTCAGTTTTCATTACATGCAAAAAAAACTTTTGAAGCCTTAGGATTTCAAGCTGAGGTAAAAAATAGGATGGATATTATTTATTTAAATTTATTTTTATATTTAAATTAATTTAAATATTAAAAAAATATAAAAATTTAATTAATATTTATATTTATATTTATATTCATTAAAAAAATATAAATATAATTATAAATATGAATATACAACTATATATTCGATCGTATCTGAATATCCAAATTTATATATAATCATATCTAATTTTATATAATATTTATTATTTTTAAAAAAATATATATAATCATAAAAATATATTATTAATTTGATTTATTATTTATTTAATAATATTTTTAATTTTATAATCATAAAATTTAATTATTTAAATTATATTTATCATTATATCCATATTTTTAGAATCTAAATTATATTAATATTTATTTAAAATATATATTAATATAAATTTTTATATCTAAATAATATTTATATTTATATTTATATTTATTAAATAAAATAAATATAAATATTTATTTTATTTATATTTATGGCTGACATTGATGGCTGGCAGCCATCGTACCTTGCGGTGCCGTCCGGACGGTATGGATCTATGCCCGCCTCACGAACCGCGTGCCTTTTAATCCATGTCATAAAAAAAATTCTGTTCTATTTCTTGCACGCATCTCCTGGGTTTATCACCGTTGCAGAAAAATATTTGTTTATAAAATTACGCCCAACCGTGTATCCTCTAGTTTCTTTCTTTAATCAGAATTCTCACCTATTCAAAACTCTTTTTAATTTGACGTTCTGGCTTGAGATCCCCGCGGTCTAGTCACGATACAAGCATCACAGGGACTCCAAAAAAAATTTTATATCATTAATCATATTTATTTTTAATATTAATATCTCTTCTCTCTAAAATTGGAGATCTTATTACTTCACTGTCTTTTTGCATATGAATGTGATTGGATTCTGACAAATTAATGATACACAGAGGATGATGAATCCTCGAAGATATTAGTTAGGATTAGATTTTAAAATATAAACTAGCATATAATGTACATGATATATGAGATATAATGTATATATTTTTTAATAATCTTTAAAATCAATAGTTATCACATTATATTAATAAAATTAATTAAATATTCATCTCGTTGGGGATAAATTCCGCTCCTGCCGAAGCCCGGCCCGACGCTCAGCCTAATGTAACCAGTAGCCGCAGAAGAGCTTCGACAGACGGGCTTCAGCCGAACTCCCAGCGGTCGAGCTTCTTCCAGCAGGCCGAACTGGTCAGTTCCCGAGCTTCTTCCGGACTCCCAGTGTCGAGACCGAACTTCCTGGGCGGCCGAACTCCTTCGAACCGACTCCAAGCGACCGAACTCCTTCGGACTCCCCACGGTCGAACTCCTTCGGACCGACTCCAAGCGGCCGAACTCCTTCGAACTCCCCACGGCCGAACTCCTTCGGACCGACTCCAAGCGGCCGAGCTTCAATGAAGTCCTCTCAGCGGTCGAACTCCTCAGCGGACGGGCTTTAGCGGAATCCCCAAGCGGTCGTCACTCAGGAGCCCGAACTCCTCAGCAGTCGTCACTCGGCCGAACTCCTCAGCGGTCGCCCTCATCGAACTTCGACCGACCGAGCTCCTACCGAACTCTCAAGTGTCCAAGCCTCAGCTGAAGTCCAACAGTCGGCCGAACCCCCAAACGGCCGAGCTTCGGATTCTCAGCAGCCGAACTCTTCAGCGGACGAGCCTTAGCTGCATACCTCCAGTCAGACGCCTATGGGAGCCGAACTCCCTCCTATCTTCCTCTTCAGGAGCCCGAACTCCTCCGAAATGGGCACACGACGAAGGCCTTCAACCCTTCATTCGGCAAGCTCTGCAACCATCACCATCAGTCAGTCCGCCGCAGGCGATAGCGACCCACTGTTAGGTGGCGATGGCTGTCACCCTCAATCCGCCGCACACGGCACCATCCCGTGAGACTGACTCCGCCGAACCTCGAGCGGCCCACCAGCACGCGGCTGCAGTTGTCACCATCAAGCTCCACCATATAAAGGACTCTCCCGACACGCTAAGGCTAAGCTCTCTGAACTCTCGACTCTCTAAGCTCTCCTCCTCATCTCTAAGCTCCGAAACTCATTCCGAGCATTCCATTACTGTTGGCCGAAAACTGACTTGACCGTCGGAGGGTCCTGCCGGAGCCACCCCCCATCGATTCCGGATGGGACTTCATTTTGCAGGTCCCCGACGGCGACCTCAGCGGCCTCGACTCCGGCGACCTCCGGCGAAGATGGATTTCTGCACCAACAGATTGGCGCTAGAAGGAGGGCCCGAACCTTCGAGGTCCCCTTGTTCTTAAAGGAGTGCTCGGCGACGATTTCCTCTTCCGCTCTGGACCTCTCCTCTTCCGCTTCAGGATTTTTTTCAAAAAGGAATGCCCCCCAGAAGAGCCTCAACCCGGCGATCGGCGGCTTCCGCGGCCCGATCCCGTTCGGGCCCGTCTGCTCCCGCTCTGGCCCAGGCAACCCGGGCTCACCCTGTAGCCGCGGTGGATGCGGAACAGTTCAACCTGCTTGCCCAGCAGGTCCGTAATCCGGCGGAAGTAGTGCAGGCGGTGCAGGCCATGCATTCGCAGACCCCGGCACCCGCTAGATCGGCGCAGGATTCCCCAGAGCCCTGGGGTCCAGTCCAGGGGCGACCGATGTGGGCTACCCGACCTCCAGTCCCCAGAAGAGAAGGGCAACCGGTGAAGAGCCTCTGCTCGGATCACGGCTCGACCTGGGGAGAGGCTTCGCACCCTTACTGCGAGAAAACCTTGGGGATCAAAGATCGCGAAGATCTCCTGAATCAAAGGCTCTTAGAAATGAGCCGGCATATTGAAGAGCTTTGTCACGCTCCCCCCTCATACATAACGACGTCTGCACTGACCCCCCTTTTTCGCAGAAAATCATGCAGGAGCCGGTCCCGCCGAACTTCAAACTCCCACAGTTTGAGAGCTATGACGGGACCGCCGACCCGATCGACCATTTGGAAGCCTTTCGGATGACGATGCTGCTCCACGGCGTGCCAGACGCCATATTGTGCCAGGCCTTCCCCTCTACCCTTAAAGGAGCTGCCAGAAATTGGTACTCGGCGCTCAAGCTGAGTACCATCTTATCGTTTGACCAAATGAGTCAACAGTTCGCAGCCCACTTCATCAGTAGCCGGCGGCCCCGCCGAGGTTCGGATTTCTTGATGGCTATCAGGCAAAAGGAGGAGAAATCCATCCGAGATTATGTCACCCGATTTAACGCTGCCACGCTGGAAGTCCGAAACCTGGACCCATCAGTCGCCATGGCCGCCCTCAAGGGCGGCCTCCAGAAGAATGATTTGTTGTTCTCCCTGGAAAAGAAGTATCCAAGGAATTTCGCAGACATGCTTGCTCGGGCTGAAGGATACGCCCGGGCAGAGGAGGCCTTCAAGGCCAGTGACGACGAAGCCGACGGCAAGCGGCGAGCTGAAGGGCCGAGCAGGTCCACCAAGGAAGAGAAGCGGAGTAAAGCTCGACGGCGCTCCCGGACTCCTCCCGATCATTGGCGGACCCGAACTCTCCAAGGGAACCCGAGGTGGGGAAGCCCAGAAGGAACAGCGCACCGAAGTTCTCCTCAGCGCCGAAGCTCTCCTCGATAAAGGTTCCATAACTACGCCCCCCTCAACACTCCGAAGGCCCAAGTGCTGATGGAAATCGGGGAACAGCTTTCGAGGCCGGACCAAATGCGTTCCCGACCCAGCAAACGCAACCCCAACAAGTTTTGCCGCTATCATCGCGACCACGGCCACGACACCGAAGAGTGCATCCAGCTCCGAGACGAGATCGAAAAGCTCGTCAGGCGAGGTAGACTCGGCCGATTCCTGCAAAGACGGCCCGAAGAGCGAGGGGAGCGAATAAGGGCGGTACCATCGGGTAGGGAGAGCCAGGAAGGTCGGCCGCCCCTTGGCGTCATCAACACTATCTCGGGCAGCGAAGAAGCAGAGGATCGCAGAGCCCGTGGCCTTCACCGAGGAGGGCGGCCGGGGAATCCAATTTCCACACAGTAACGTGGTTGTAATTTTCTTAAATATCGCTGACTACGATGTACGCTGCATTTTGCTAGATAACGAAAGTTTGGCCGATGTATTATCCTACGATGCCTTCTTAAAAATTGTCCCTGCCCGACGACCACTTGGAGCCGATAAATTCTCCGCTGGTAGGGTTTACCAGCAACATCGTACCAGCCGAAGCCTGCTCCGAATCGGGGAGGCCAGCCCGAGGTAGAGAAGGTCGTCTGGACGGGACTTGCTGCCCGAGGGAGCTCCAAGGAACAACGCCCCATCGACCCCTCAAACGAGAATGCGCTGTCCGCGACTTCCTTTCGGTAAACTTCTCCCCTCTGAATAATATTATTTCTGGATGCAAAAACTATGCGATGACAGGGAAGCAGCAGTCAATAATCGCCGCATTAGGAACAGGAGGAGAACCTCGTCCTAACGCGAGCACCAACCTCGGCTGCAGGAGATAAGATCTCCCCCGAGTGAAGCTCGGCTGCAGGAGATAAGATCTCCCCCGAGCGCGCACTTTGACCTCGACCGCAGGAGATAAGATCTCCCCCTAGGAAACCTCGGCTACAGAAGATAAGATCTCCCCCGAGTGAAGCTCGACTGCAGGAGATAAGATCTCCTCCGAGCGCGCACTTCGACCTCGACTGTAGGAGATAAGATCTCCCCCGAGGAAACCTCGACTGTAGGAGATAAGATCTCCCCCGAGTGAAGCTCGGCTGCAGGAGATAAGATCTCCCCCGAGCGCGCACTTCGACCTCGGCCGCAGGAGATAAGATCTCCCCCGAGGAAACCTCGACTGCAGGAGATAAGATCTCCCCCGAGCTCGGCGCAGGAGATAAGATCTCCCCCGAGCGCGCACTTCAACCTCGGCTAGAGATAAGATCTCTCCCGAGCGACCGTGAACAACCTCGGTTAGGAACAGGAGGAGAACCTCATCCTAACGCGAGCACCAACCTCGGCTGCAAGAGATAAGATCTCCCCCGAGTGAAGCTCGGCTGCAGGAGATAAGATCTCCCCCGAGCGCGCACTTCGACCTCGGACCGCAGGAGATAAGATCTCCCCCGAGAAAACTTTGGCTGCAGGAGATAAGATCTCCCCCGAGTGAAGCTCGGCTGTAGGAGATAAGATCTCCCCCGAGTGCGCACTTCGACCTCGGCTGCAGGAGATAAGATCTCTCCCGAGTGAAGCTCGACTGCAGGAGATAAGATCTCCCCCGAGCGCGCGGTTTCACCTCGGCTGCAGGAGATAAGATCTCCCCTGAGTGAAGCTCGGCCGCAGGAGATAAGATCTCCCCGAGCGCGCACTTCAACCTCGGCTAGAGATAAGATCTCTCCCGAGCGACCGTGAACAACCTCGGTTAGGAACAGGAGGAGAACCTCATCCTAACGCGAGCACCAACCTCGGATAGAGATAAGATCTCTTCCGAGCGATCGTTGACAACCTCGACTAGAGATAAGATCTCTCCTGAGCGACCGTGAACAACCTCGGTTAGGAACAGGAGGAGAACCTCGTCCTAACGCGAGCACCAACCTCCGCTAGAGATGAGATCTTCCCCGAAGAAGCTCGGCTGTAGGAGATAAGATCTCCCCCGAGCGCGCACTTCAACCTCAGCTGCAGGAGAGGAGATCTCCCTCGAGTCAACTTCAGCTGATGAAGACAATGTCGCCCCCGAGGAGCTCAACTCCGACCTCGACCGCAGGAGGCGAGATTTACTTCGACTTCAACATCAGCTTCATCGACTTTAGCTGGAAACGAGTTCCATTTCAACTCCAAACATCGACTGAAGATGAGGTCTCCCCCAAGCCTCAGCCTCAACTTCAGCGTCAACATTGGCTGGAGATGAGACCTCCCCCGAGCTTCAGCTGCAACAAATGCGGAGCCTAGAAGAAGACTTCGGCAGTCTCCTATTTTGGTACTCCCTTCCTTTAATTTTTGAACTCGGGAGTGGGGGGGCTACTGTTGGGGATAAATCCCACTCCTGCCGAAGCCCGGTCCGACGCTCAGCCTAATGTAACCAGTAGCCGCGGAAGAGCTTCGACAGACGGGCTTCAGCCGAACTCCCAGCGGTCGAGCTTCTTCCAGCAGGCCGAACTGGTCAGCTCCCGAGCTTCTTCCAGACTCCCAGCGTCGAGACCGAACTTCCTGGGCGGCCGAACTCCTTCGGACCGACTCCAAGCGGCCGAACTCCTTCGGACTCCCCACGGCCAAACTCCTTCGGACCGACTCCAAGCGGCCGAACTCCTTCGGACTCCCCACGGCCGAACTCCTTTGGACCGACTCCAAGCGGTCGAGCTTCAATGAAGTCCTCTCAGCGGCCGAACTCCTCAGCGGACGGGCTTTAGCAGAATCCCCAAGCGGTCGTCACTCAGGAGCCCGAACTACTCAGCAGTCGTCACTCGGCGGAACTCCTCAGCGGTCGCCCTCATCGAACTTCGACCGACCGAGTTCCTACCGAACTCTCAAGTGTCCAAGCCTCAGCTGAAGTCCAACAGTCGGCCGAACCCCCAAACGGCCGAGCTTCGGATTCTCAGCAGCCGAACTCTTCAGCGGACGAGCCTTAGCTGCATACCTCCAGCCAGACGCCTATGGGAGCCGAACTCCCTCCTATCTTCCTCTTCAGGAGCCCGAACTCCTCCGAAATGGGCACACGACGAAGGCCTTCAACCCTTCATTCAGCAAGCTCTGCAACCATCACCATCAGTCAGTCCGCCGTAGGCGATAGCGACCCACTGTCAGGTGGCGATGGCTGTCACCCTCAATCCGCCGCACACGGCACTATCCCATGAGACTGACTCCGCCGAACCTCGAGCGGCCCGCCAGCATGCGGCTGCAGTTGTCACCATCAAGCTCCACCATATAAAAGACCCTCCCGACACGCTAAGGCTAAGCTCTCTGAACTCTCGACTCTCTAAGCTCTCCTCCTCATCTCTAAGCTCCGAAACTCATTCCGAGCACTCCATTACTGTTGGCCGAAAACTGACTTGACCGTCGGAGGGTCCTGTCGGAGCCACTCCCCACCGGTTTCGGATGGGACTTCATTTTGCAGGTCCCCGACGGCGACCTCAGCGGCCTCGACTCCGATGACCTCCGGTGAAGACGGATTTATGCACCAACACACCCATTGCAGGATCGAATGTATAAAAATAATTTTTTATAATTTAAATAACATGTTAATTTAAATATTTTATTTTATTTTTTATTTTCTTATTTTTCTTATTTTTAAGTATTAAATTTAAAATAAATAAATAAATAAATTTAAAATAAATATAAAAAATAACTTCATTTCTTCTCCTAGTCCCAATCACCAGCGGCTCCCGTGCCCTCTCCCCCTCGTCCGCACCTTCCTCTCCTCCACTCCCGCACCATCCTTCGAATATCTATCGCCAGCGCCACCCCCACACCCCAGCTAGCTCTCCACCATCGATCACGATCGATAATTATGCCCCCTCCTTTCATTTCATATGCTAAAAAAAAAGAACAAAAAAAACTACCCCTCCTCTGCCCCCACACCCCCAACCCCCCCTCGCCCCCTCGGTCCCCGTCGCCATCCTCACCCCACCGCCGCCCCACTCCCTCCGAGTGCCCCATCACCCCACCCCCTCCATCTATTACACCAAAAAGAAAAAAAATATTTTCCTTCTCTCCTCCCCTCCCTCGCCCCACCCTCCTCCCACCGCTCGCATCCTCCTTTCTCCATCCTCCGTCTGATCCCCCCATTAGGCTTCCCTCGATCTTGGCGTGCCCCCAATCTTATACAACCCTTCCTTTCTTTCTCCGGTTCGTTCGTGACCACCTTTTCTTTTTTCCTCCATTTTCTTCTCCGATGATGTGGAAGATGAAAGAAAACAAAAAGAGAGAGAAACTCATAAAAAATTATCGGTGACGTGGAAGACGAAAGAAAGAAATCTCTCGACAATCCTTGTGATGAAAACCTACGGGATGAGGATGATCTTTGTGATGAAAATCTATAAGACAGGAAGGGAAGGGTTTTTATAGAAAAACATTTTCCTGATCTCGTCAAAACTCTCTTTCTTTTTTGCATTCTTTCGCATCATTCCATATGTAGCTCGACACGTGGCATAACTAAAGTGATTTAAAATGCTGTGGTGATAACACCATAATATCCCTTCATAGTATATTATTATATATATATATATATATATGATTAGTCGAAAATCTGTATGTTGAGCAGGATAGATAATTATAGTTTATAATTATTAAAATTTTTTATAATAAATATTTATAATAAATATTTTTTATTTTTTTAATATTTTATTATATATATATATATTAACACGATGATATAGATAGTTTCTGTAATGGTATGCCATATTAATACAAGGATTTCTTTATTACCGTAGTGTGCAATAATATTACAAGCATATATTGATAATTTGGCATTGTATCTATGATTTTCAGTAAAATAATTGCCTTCGGATTTGATGAGAAGTTCATACGCACCTGGGAATATTATTTTATATATTGTGCAGCTGGTTTTAGATCACGTACACTTGGAAACTACCAGGTATGTATCTGAACTGGCATACTAATTTTTGGTGTTCTTTTCAAGGTTTTAGGGTACAGCTAACAATATTTTATTTAAAATATGTGACTCATGATTGTTATCATTAAGTTTGTTGGTAAGATGCAGCTTAAGGACGCATTCAGCATGCCCAAAACAGAAGCTTCCAAGCACCTCATGGCCAGCACGAATGATGTATACCTACAAGAGAAATACTCTGTATACTGTATAGTAAAATTGATGTAAAGCATATCATTATCATTCAATTACATTAGATCATATGATCATTATTTTTTAATATATATTTAATATATATAATTTTATTTTTTTAAAAACTTTTAAATGATAATAATATTTTTTTTAAAAAAAATTAATATTATGATATCTTGTCATAATTTTTCTTTCAAAAAATATAAAAAAATAAAATATTTTCATTATTAAAAATTTATAAAATTTTTAAATAATCAAAATATTTCTTTCTTATGACATTTTATATGCACAAAAAATCATAATTTGATCGTAAAATATCATGATATGATTATAAGATGTCATAATTTTTTTAAAAGTAATGAAATAATTTTATCATTCAAAATTTTAAATAAAAAAATAAAATTATAGATGGCATTAGATATATATTAGAAAGTGATGGTTATGTGGCCTAAATAGATGTACCTTACAAAAAATTTCTCATTCCTGCAAAGATTAGATTTTTAAGAGTGTTGAGAGAATTTTTTTGGTTTCTAATTTTTAATTAGTTATCTGCCATGGTTCGTGGTTAGACTAAGGCTGCATTTGGTTGTAGTCATCCAGACTAGCTTGGCTAAATTGGAATAAGTTGGAAGGGACGAAGGATGGCTAAATTGGAATAAGTAGGAGGGGATAGAGGAGGGTGAGATTATTCCATCTTTTTATTGGATTAAGTTATTTCTAGGTTGAGTAGAATAAATGGGTTAGAACACAAAGTGAAGCATAACGGCAAAGTGAATTTTATTAAATACACATGCTGTCCTTTTGAAAAAGTGGATTACCCGCACGCTCAAATGGTGCTTGATCCAAAAGATGTGGAATAAGTGGGTTAAGAAGGCCATTTTTTCCTTTGCGTTCTCCAACATCGTCCAAGTTCCAAATAGGATGCAGTTATAAAATATGAATTGCTATACGACTAGCAACACCACCACCACGACTAGTTTTTGATTGCCGTGAATCTAGGAATACTCTTAAAGAGACATTTTCTATTGGCAGTATTAAAATGCATTTGCATGCCCTTTGTACAAATAAAATTCTAGAAGAAAATCACTAGCTGCTATGTTATATTGCACTAAAGACATGTTTGGTTTAAGCGAGCTAGACCCTGAAATGAGAATAAATGATTCTTATTTTAGTCGTTCAGTTGGAAGAAATTTTATTTATATTTTAATTCTAAAAAAAATAAAAATGATCTAATCTTCTAAAACTTAATCTCTAGTCTTTTTAATTTAAATTTGAATTTCAATTCTGATCACAAATCAAACATGTGGTTTTTCTGATTTTCATTTTAATTATTCTGATTCAGATTCCAATCATAAATCAAACATATCTTACAAAAGTTTTGTGCAAGCTCTGTATTTTTTGTCAACTTAAAATCTCCATCTCTTTTCTTTCTCTCCTTCATCTCTAATCGAGAGTTGAATGACAGATGACCTAATTATCATTGCCCTTCCTAAATCAACTTAACAATATGGAACAAATGACCCCGCATGCTAACATCAATGCAACATCAAGACATCCCAAGACTCATATTTAAACTCCAAATTTTCACCTTTATAACTTAGATCTTGTTGGGCATGGTCAATAAATAGGAAAGTATTAAAAGCTTGTTATTAATAAATTTCAGTTGACAAATAAAAAATGATTTCATATTAGGAGTGAAAGTGGTATGAAAATTGGATTTATTTTCGTATTCGAATCAATCTGGATACCGTGAATCCGACTATTGGTGTAGAAACTGATTATCGTCAGATCCAACTGGAGCGGAGGAGGATGAGGTCGCTGCCAGAAACCTGCAAAATAAAGTTTCGTCTGAAGTCGATGGAGGGTGGCTCCGAAAGGATCCTCCGACGGTCAAGTCAGTTCTGACCAATAGAAATGAAGTGCTCGAAAATGAGTTCTGCAGAGCTTAGAGAATGAGAGAAGAGCTTTTGAGCTTAGCGTATCTGGATGGTCCTTTTTATAGGTGGAGTTTGATGGTGACAGCTGTAGCTACCTGATGGCGGGCCACTCGAGATTGCACCAGATTTGATGCAGAGAGGATGGTATCGTCAGGCCGATAGTGATAGCCATACCGTCTGACAGTGGTGGGCTGCTCGAGGTCTGACAAAGTCAGTCACAGAGGAGTGCGTCTGTAGCATAGCCTATGGTGGACTAATGGTGATAGTTCATCCAAATTTAATAGCCATGGCTCTGAGAAAGCAGGCATTGATCGGTGGACTTTGGTATGTATCAATTTCAGAGAAGTTCGAACTTCTAGAGGAGTTTGGCCAAGAAAAAGCTCGGAAGAAGTTTGGCTCTCGCAGGCGTCTGGTTGGAGGAGTGCGGCTAAGGCTCGATTGCTGGAAAGTTCAGAATGAGCTCAGCCACTGAGAAGTCCGACCGACCGAAGGAGATGTCTGGAAGGAGTCTGGCTTCCGAAAAAGTCAAATCGAAGGAGAAGCATGGAGGGAGTTTGGCTCTCGTAGGCGTCTGACTGGAGGAGTGTGGCTAAGGCTCGATCGCTGAGGAGTTCGGAAGGAGCTCGACCAATCAAAGGAGATGTCTGAGAGGAGTCCGGCTCTCGAAGAAGTCCGACCGAAGGAGAAGCATGGAGGGAGTTTGGCTCCCATAGACGTCTGACTGGAAGAGCGCAGAAAGAGTTCGACTCTCGTGAAAGTTTGACTGAAGCTCGGCCGCTGAGGAGTTCATCCAGATGAAGGAGTTCGGCTAAGGCCCAACCGTTGGGAGTCCGAAGGAGCTCGGCCGCTAAAGAGTTCGGTCGGTTGAAGGAGTTCGGTTAAGATCCATCCGCTGAAGCTCTTTCGTGGCTACCGATTGCGTTAGGCTAGGCATCAAATTGAACTTCGATGGGAGCGGGGTTTATCTCCAACAATAGTCCTCCTACTTCTGAGTTCGAAACTTGAAGGAAGGAAGTGCAGAAAAGGTGACTGCCGACGTCCTCTTTTGGGCTCCATGCTGATTCAGATTGAAGCTCAGGAGGAAGATCTCATCTCCGGCCAAAGTTGAAGTTGAAGTTCGGGAGAGATCTCATCTCCAACCGAGGTTGTAGTAGATCTCGTCTCCTATGATCGAGGTCGGAGGTTGAGCTCCTCGAGGGCGATATTATCTCCAGCAGCCGAGGTTGCCTCGGGAGATCTTATTTCCTACAGCCGAGGTTAATATGGATGCTCGAGAGAGATCTGATCTCAGGACGAGGTTGTCTCCAATCTTATCTCTGGCCAAGGTTGTCTCGATCGCTCGAAAGAGATCTTATCTCTGACCGAGATTGTCTTGGATGCTCTGACCGAGGTTATTTCCGATCTTATCTTTGGCTGAGGTTGTCTTGAGCGCTCTGATCGAGGTTGTTCCGATCACTTAGGAGGGATCTTATCTCTGGTCGAGATTGTCTTGGATGCTCTGGCCGAGGTTGTCTCTTGATTTTATCTCTGATCGAGGTTGACTTGGTCGCTCAAGAGAGATCTTATCTCCTACAGACTTTGAAGCTCATACTTGAACTTTGCTCACGTTAAGACAAGATTCTCCTCCTATTTCTAACAGACTATGGAGGCACATACGGGCCGCTGTCAGGGCCTCTCCCCCATCTCGTCTAAGGTGAACGAGGACTTCAACTTTGCTCACGTTAGGATGAGATTTTCCTTCTATTCCTAACAGGCTATGGGGGCACATATGGACCATCGTCCGTGCCTCTCCCTCCATCTCGTCTAAGGTGAACGAGGCCTTGGACTTTGCTCGCGTTAGGACGAGGTTCTTCTCCTGTTCCTAATAAACTATGGAGGCACATTCGGATCGTCGTCCGTGCCTCTTCCCCCATCTCGTCTAAGGTGAATGAGGTCTTCGACTTTGCTCACGTTAGGACGAGGTTCTCCTCCTATTCCTAACGGGCTGTGGGGGCATATTCGGACCGTCGTCCATGTCTCTCCCCCCATCTCATCTAAGGTGAACGAGGCCTTCGACTTTGCTCGCATTAGGACGAGGTTCTCCTTCTGTTCCTAATGGGCTGTAGGGGCACATTCGGACCATCGTTCGTGCTTCTCCTTCCATCTCGTCTAAGGTGAACGAGACCTTCGACTTTGCTCGCGTTAGAATGAGATTCTTCTTCTGCTCCTAACAGGCTATGGGGGCACATTCGGATCGTCATTCGTGCCTCTCCCCCTATCTCATCTAAGATGAACGAGGCCTTCGACTTTGCTCGCATTAGGACAATGTTCTCCTTCTATACCTAACGGGCTATGGGGGCACACTCGGACCATCATCCGTGCCTCTCCCTCCGTCTCGTCTAAGGTGAACGAGGCCTTCGACTTTGCTCGCATTAGAACGAGGTTTCCCTTCTATTTCTAACGGGCTATGGAGGCACATACGAACCATCGTCCGTGTCTCTTCCACCATCTCATTTAAAGTGAACGAGGCCTTCGACTTTGCTCGCGTTAGGATGAAGTTCTCCTCTTGTTCCTAATGGACTGTGGGGGCACATTCAGACCATTGTCCGTGCCTCTCCCCCCATCTCGTCTAAGATGAATGAGGCCTTCGATTTTGTTCGCATTAGGATGAGGTTCTCCTCCTATTCCTAATGGGCTGTGAGGGCACATTCGGATCGTCGTCCGTGCCTCTCCCTCCATCTCGTCTAAGGTGAATGAGGTCTTTGACTTTGGTCGCATTAGGATGAGGTTCTCCTCCTATTCCTAACAGGCTGTGGGGGCACATTCAGACCATCGTTCGTGCCTCTCCCCTCGTCTCATCTAAGGTGAATGAGGCCTTCAACTTTGCTCACGTTAGGATGAGGTTCTCCTCCTATTCCTAACAGACTGTGGGGGCACATAAGGGCCGTTGTCTGGGCCTCTCCCTTCATCTCATTTAAGATGAACGAGGCATTCGACTTTGCTCGCGTTAGGATGAGGTTCTCCTCCTGTTCCTAATGGGCTACTTTGGCTCGTTTCTTTTCTATCATCACATAGTTTTTGCATCAAGAAATAATATTATTGAAAGGGAAGAATTTTACCGAGGGAAAGTTACTCGTAGCACATCTCCATTTCAGGATCGTGGGGGTGTTGTTTCTCTGGGTTCTCTCAGGCAGTAAGTCCCTGGTCAGACGATCTCCTCCGGCCTTCTCAATTTGGAGCAAGCTTCTCTTGGCTTCGACACTGGGAGATGATGAATCGCCGAAGTACCAAGCTCCTTCCAGGGGTAACGTTGATGACGCCGTGAGGCGGCTGACCTCCTTATCGTTTCTGGCTATGGCAATGCCCTTGACCGATCTTCTCCTACTTCAGGCTGGCATCAAAGAAATTTACCTAGCCTTCTCCTTCTGACGAGCTCCTCAATTTCATCTCGGAGCTGAATGCATTTCTCAGTGTCGTAGCCATGGTCGCGATAGTAGAGACAGTACTTGCTTCGATCGTGCTTGTTTGGGAGAGATCGTAATCCTTCTGGTCTTGGTAGCTAATTCTTAACTTCCATGAGAATTTGAGTTCGAGGAGCGTTGCGGGGGGCGTAGTCGTGAAATCTTTCGGAAGGAGGACTTCTTCGCGCCCTTGTGTCAGGGCTTTCTTGATGGTGAGCTCGAGGAGTTCGGGCCTTGCTTGCGCTGGGGAGGTCGTAAGCATGGCCGAACTTCATTCCATCCTCTTATAAAACCTATGGGAGAACTTCATGCCCCTTTATCGGGGCTTCCTTGACGACGAGCTCAAGGGGGAGTTCGGCCTCGCTTGCACTGAGGAGGTCGTGAGCGCGGCCGAACTTCATTCCACCTCATATGAAATCTTTGTAGAGGCTTTCTTGATGATATACTCGAGGGGGGGTTCAACCTCGCTTGCGCTGGGGTGGTCGTGAGCGCGGTCGAACTTCATTCCATCCTCTTGTGAAATCTTTGTAGGGGCTTCCTTGATGACATACTCGAGGGAAAGTTCGGCCTCACTTGCGCTAAGGTGGTCGTGAGTACGGCCGAACTTCATTCTACCTTCTGTGAAATCTTTCAAGGGTTAACTTCCATTCTCTGTTTCTCCTTCCTAAGGGCGATTGATATGCTAGGCTAAATGCTCTTTCTTAAGACCGGTTCCTAGCGAGTTTGCTGGCAAAGTCGCTGCCAAAAGCTGTCGCACAGTCTGCATCATCTCGATGAGGCCACGAACCTGTTGGACCAGTAGGTTGAACTGCTCCACATCTATGGTAGCTTCAAATGGAACCTGGGCTGTCGGAACTAATATGGGAGCAGCTGGACCTGGCACGGAGGCTGTCGATCACTGAGTCGAAGCTCTTCTGAGAGGCATTTTCTCTTCGAAAAAGAACTCTAGAGAGGAAGAAGAGAGATCTTCGGAGCGAAAAAAGAGAAATCGTCGTTGAGCACTCCTTTAAGAATAAGGAAATCTCGGAGGTTTGGTGCCCTCCTTCTAGCGTCAATCTGTTGGTGCAGAAACTGATTGTCGCTGGATCCGATTGGAGCGGAGGAGCATGAGGTCGCCGCTGGGGATCTGCAAAATAAAGTTTCGTCCAGAATCGATGGGGGGTGGCTCCAACAGGATCCTCCGATGGTCAAGTCAGCTCTGACCAATAGAAATGGAGTACTCGGAAATGAGTTCCACAGAGCTTAGAGAAGGAGAGAAGAGCTTTTGAGCTTAGCGTATATGGAGGATTCTTTTTATAGGCGGAGCTTGATGGTGACAGCTGCAGCTGCTTGATGGCGGGCCGCTCGAGGCTGCATCAAATTTGATGCGGAGAGGATGGTATCGTCAGGTCGATAGTGACAGCCATACTGTCTGACGGTGGTGGGCTGCTCGAGGTCTGGCAAAATCAGTCATAGAGGAGTGTGCATGTAGCATCGTCTGTGGCGGACTGATGGCGACAGTTCGTCTAGATTTAATAGCCATGGCTCTGAGAAAGCAGGCAGTGATCGGTGGACTTCGGTATGTATCAATTTCAAAGAAGTTTGGACTTCTAGAGTAGTTCGGCCAAGGAGAAGCTTGGAAGGAGTTCGGCCAGAGAAGTGCGGAGAGAGTTTGGCTCTCACAGGCATCTGGCTGGAGGAGTGTGGCTAAGACTCGATCGTTGGAAAGTTCGGAAGGAGCTCGATCACTGAGGAGTCCAACCGACCGAAGGAGATGTCTGGGAGGAGTCCAGCTCCCAAAGAAGTCCGATCGAAGGAGAAGCATGGAGGAAGTTCGGCTCTCTCAGGCTTCTGGCTTGAGGAGTGCGGCTAAGGCTCGGTCGTTGGAAAGTTCGAAAGGAGCTCGACTGCTGAGGAGTCCGACCGATCGAAGAAGATGTCTGGGAGGAGTTCGGCTTTCGAAGAAGTCCGACCGAAGAAGAAGCATGGAGGGAGTTCGGCTTCTGCAGGCGTTTGGCTGAAAGAATGCGGAAAGAGTTCGGCTCTTGCGGAAGTCCGACTGAAGCTCGGCCGCTGAGGAGTTCGTCCGGATGAAGGAGTTCGGCTAAGGCCCGACCGCTGGGAGTCCAAAGGAGCTCGATCGCTGAGAAGTTCGATCGACTGAAGGAGTTCGGCTAAGATCCGTCCGCTGAAGCTCTTCCATGGCTACTAGTTGCTTTAGACTGGACATCGAATTGGACTTCGACGGAAGCGGGGTTTATCCCCAACACCGACTAATATCCATATTGATATTCACATCCATCAAAGAAAAATAAATATAGATATGAATAGATAATTATCCTATCTATATCCAAATATGCAAATTTACATGTAACTCTATATAATTTTATATAATCCTATAAATATGTTATTATCTTGATTTATCATCTATTTAATAATATTTTTTTATTCTATAGTCATAAAATTTAATTATCTAAGTTATATTCATAATTATATCTATACTTTTAATATCTGAATTGTATATATTTTTATTTAAAATAAATATGAATATAAATTTTTGCATCTGAATAATATTCGTATTCATATTTATATTCATCAAATAAAATAAATATGAATATGAATATGAATATATTGATATTCGATTCATATCTGATCTAATTTTATTTTATTTTATATTATATTGATGCTGCAGTAATTGGAATTAGGCCGTAGTATAACTTGTAACACCAAAAAAAAAAAAAAAAAAAAAAAAAAAAAAAAAAAAAGCCATACTTGGTCCAATTTGTATGTAACAAATTCATTTGTTTGACTTGTTTCGATATGCGAGTTTGGTATATTCCTGTTTTATTTTTTTTGCATTTAAATCAATGTGGGATCTTCTGCTTATTGGTGTAACAATTATTTCTATCATTTAATGGTGCAGATGGTATTTTCTCGTCCTGGTAACTTGACAGCTTTTGGTAGCTCGTACACTGTTCCATCTGATAGTTTATAGCGAATTCAAATATTTGGTTGTGAGATCGGCTCCGTCTCAGATCATTAGTTTCACTGGTAGCTTCGAAGGAAACTGAGGTTCAACAATCAAAGGCCCTTGATTAACTTTATGGACGAAGAAGCATATAACATTAATATTCAGATCCCTGTTAGACATTATTCCTAGATGATATTTGTTAAAATTCAAACCTTCTAGGGCCTGTTTGATATTATTTAGCCGTTTAGACGGGAAAACCAGCTTTCTCTACTTTGGGACCGCGAAAAAACCCTCAATTTGAGACCTCGAGTATGGCAATTCAGCTTGTAAAAGAAATAATTTGACTAAATGAGTCAAAAGGTTTGGAAGGAACAGGTTCATCTTAGAAATTATTGTAGTAGGGTTTTAGATTCTCAGATAGGATTCATGCTCGAGAGCTGAATTGGAGTTGGGTCAACGTGGATCACAGACCAATCTATAAGAAAAGTTTTAAGAATCGGTAGATGGGTACCTTCCGACTTAGAACGCTCCGATAGTGAACATGATAGGTATTAGGGATAAACCCTACTCCCATCGAAGTCCAACCTGATGCTTAGCCTAATGCAATCGATAATCATGAAAGAGCTTTGATCGGAAGTTCTCCTCCAGCAGTCGGACTCCAGTCAAACTTCTCGAGCGGCCAAACCTTAGCCAAACTCCTTCAGCCGACTGAACTCCTCAGCGGCCAAGCCCCAGCTGAACTCCTCCAGTAGTCGGACTTCTATAGGAGTTGAACTCCTTCCGGATCTCTCCTCCAGTCGGATTCCTCTAGGAGCCAAACTTCTTTCAGACTTCTTTAGTCGGAATCCTTCAGCGAATTGCTTCCAGATTTCAATTAGCATTCCTTCCGAGTGATCCCTCTAGTCGTATCCCCTTTAGGAGTTTGAATTCCTCTAAAATTGATGTATGTCGAAGCTCTTCACCGACCAACGCTTGCTTCCTCCGAACTTCGATTGTTGAATCTCAATGAATGATCACTATCAATCTGACGACACCTCTCCCTCTCCATACCGAATCCCACGTGGCTCCGACCGGCTTAGTACCAGACAACTATGGCTGTCGCCATCAGTCTACTACAGATGGCGCTCCTCTCATGCGGTCCTGAGTGGCCAGCTACCGGACGGCTATAACTGTCACTGTCAGTCTGCTGTAGGTGGTGCCTCTCTCATGCGGTTTCGAGCGGCTAGCTATCAGATAGCTATGACTGTCACTATTAGTTCCAGGCTCCATCTACAAAAGGGATCCTTCAGATACGTTTTCTCTAAGCTCTCTTCTCCTTCTCAAAATTTTGCAGAACTCTTTCCTGAGTACTCCATTTCTATTGGCCAGAAGAGCTGACTTGATCGTCGGAGGGTCCTATTGGAGCCACCACCATCGACTCCAGATGGAACTTTATTTTGTAGGTCACTGATGGCGACCTCATCATCCTCGACTTCAGCTCAATCCGGCGTCAACCAGATTCTGCACCAACAGGATTGGCACTAGAGAAAGGGCCTCTGTTCCCGAGGTTCCCTTGTTCTTAAAGGAGTGCTCAACAACGATCTTAGGAAAGTGATCTACAGTCAGATCCCGTCCAGACCTATCTGCTCTCGCTTCAGCTCTGGTAACTCAAGCTCCACCTGCAGCCATGGTGGATGCGGAGTAGTTTAATCTACTGGTCCAGTAGGTTCGTGATCTCATGGAGGCGGTGCAGGCTATACATCGGTAGGCTCCGACGTCGATTCGATTGAAGCAGGCTTCTTTGGAGCCCCATGATCCGATCTGGAGATGCCCGACTTGGGCTAGCTGATCGTGACCTCCGAAAGGGGAAAGTAGAGGGTGGAGAACCCTTACTCGGACCATGACTCGACCCAGGGGGAGCCATGCACCCGTTCCACCAAAAAACTCTGAAGATCAATGATCGTGAAGATCTCCTGGATCAAAGGCTCTTGAAAATGAGCCGATGAATTGAAGAACTATGCCATATTTCCTTCTCGTATGGTAATGATATTTGCACTGACCATCTTTTTTCTCAGAGGATTATGTAGGAACTAATCCCACCGAACTTCAAGCTTTTGTAGTTTGAGAGTTACGACGGGACCACCAATTCGGTCTACCATCTGGAGGCCTTTCGGATAATGATGTTGCTCCACAGTGCGTCAAATGCTATTTTATGTCGGGCATTCCCATCTACCCTCAAGAAAGCCTCCAGAAATTGATACTCAGCACTCAAGTCGGGTACCATCTTTTTCTTTGATCAGACGAGCCATCAGTTTGCGGCTCACTTCGTCAGCAGCCGACGTCCCCACTGAGATTCGGATTTCTTGATGAATATCAAACAGAAGGAGGAAGAATCTCTTCACCGATCAACGCCCGCTTCCTCCAAACTTCAATTATTGAATCTCAACAAATGATCACTATCAGTCTGACGACACCTCTCCCTCTCCATACCGAACTCCACATGGCTCCGAGCGGCTCAGTATCGGATAGCTACGGCTGTCGCCATCAGTTTGCTACAGGCAATGCTACAGGCGGTGCCCCTCTTTATGATAAATTCCATCAGACCTCGAGCGGCCCGCTACCAGATGGCTGCAGCTGTCACTATCAATCCACCACAGGCTCATCTATAAAAAGAGACCCTCCAGATATGTTTTCTCTAAGCTCTCTTCTTCTTTCTGAAACTCTGTCGAACTCTTTCCTGAGCACTCCATTTCTGTTGGCCAGACGAGCTGACTTGATCATCGAAGGATCCCACCGGAGCCACCGCCATCAACTTTGAATGAAACTTTATTTTGCAGGTCACCGATGGTGACCTCATCTTCCTCGACTCCAGCTCGATCCAACATCAACCAGATTTTGCACCAATAAAATTGATACTAGAGGAAGGGCCCTCTATTTTTGAGGTATCCTTATTTTTAAAGGAGTGCTCAGTCGATCCTGTCGACCTTCTCCTTCAAGATCTAAGCTAGATCCATTTATTCCTGCTCCATCGTCGGTGCTTCAACTACCACCTTCATCGACGGCCATGGTAGATCCGAAGCAGTTTAACCTACTGATGCAGTGAATTCATGACCTCACCAAAATGGTGTAGGCCATGCGATAGCCCTCGGTGGTGGTTTCGCTAGAAAATTCACCATCAAGATGTCAGAAATTGGTCCCAAGGAGGGGCACTTGGGCTAGCATACCCGTCGCCCTTGGAAAGAAGAAACAGAGAACAGAGGATCCTTGCTTGGATCATGGTTCTTCTCCAAAAGGGACCTTCCCCATCCATGGTCGGAAGCCTTCCAAGACCTACGATCGAGTTGACGTCCTCGATCAGAAACTACGAGAGATGGATCGATGGATTGAGGAGCTCGACCACGTCGCTCCAACTCACCATGACGATGTTTGTACCGATCTTTTTTTCTCTCTCTGAATTATGCAAGAGTTCATTCCGCTGAGCTTCAAGCTTCCATAATTTGAAAGCTACGATGGAACCTTTGATTCGATCGATCACCTGAAAGCCTTCCGGACCATGATGCTGCTCCATGATGCATCAGATGCCATATTATGCCGAGCTTTCCCATCTACCTTAAAGAGAGCAGCAAGAAACTAGTACTCGGTATTAAAATTGGGTATGATCTTCTTCTTTGATCAGATGAGCCATCAGTTTGCGGCTTACTTCATTAGTAGTCGACGTCCGTGCTGAGGTTTGAATTCTTTAATGAACATCAAGCAGAAGGAGAAAGAATTCATCCAGACTTATGTCATCCAGTTTAATGCTGTTGCATTTGAGGTCTGGAACCTGGACCAGTCAGTTACGATGGCCACACTCAAGGGTGGCCTTTAGAAGAATGATTTGCTGTTCTCTCTAGAGAAGAAGTATCCCAAGAACTTTACTAATATGCTAGCTCGGGCCGAGGGATATGCCCGTGCGGAAGAAGCCTTCAAATTGAAGGATGAAGAAGCCATAGGAGAGCGACAGACGGGCGAGTCTAGTAAACCCACGACTAATGGAGGGCTAAATGAAGTTCGGCCATGCTCACGAACTCCCCCCAAGTGCAAACGAGGCTGAACTCTTTCTTGAGCTCATCATCAAAGAAGTTTCGATAGAAGGACACAAAGAAGTTCTCCCCCTGAAGGTTTCACAACTACGCCCCCCTTAATGCTCCATAGATGCTGGTCTGAAGTAAGCCAATGGTGCTATCACAGCTAGAACCACTGATAGAAACGCGATGTTGTCGTTAAGACACCATGTTTATCAGTTTAATTTGACTTCTTAAAATCATTAAAAATGCATAGATAGCAGTGAGTCAGATCGAATCCATAGGGAAGGTAGTATTTTAGATTTAAAATCTTTAATTTTTTTTAAAAAAAAGAAAATGATTTGAGTTTTAAAATTAGGAGTGAAGTCGGAAGATTAAAAATAAAAATTAAAAAATATAAAAATTTAAACTTGGTACTAAGATCTACTAATTAGATCTTAGCATCTACTTACAATAAAATAAAAAATAATAATTAAAGTGCAGAAATTAAATTACAATAAAAATAAAAAGTAAAAAATTAAAGTGTAAAAAATAAAATTTTTATTAATTAAAATTTTAGAATTTAAATACATAAAATTTAAAAAGAAAAAATAAAAAAATAAAATAGCCTGATCTCTGATTTTGGATCGACATTGGCAGAAAGATGGTGTCGAAGCCCGGCTCTTCTTCTCGGCATCCGTTGCTTCAAAGCACCCTTTAACCCATAGCCTAGCTTCGCCCTGTACCAAAGCTTCACTTTGATCGGAGATGTTGATTTCTAAAGGCCTGGATCCTTTTTATAGAGCTAGGAGGGCTGGATATTTTTTTCTAAAGGCAATATGGGACTAATAGCCTTTGTAATTATCAAAATATAAAGAAATTTGGATAAAATTTGAATCAAAATAGCTCTGATATGACTCTGGTAAATCTGGTGAAATCTAGCCATTCAATAGGAATCCAACGGTCCAAAAATCATCAAAATCGAATGCATATCAGCTCAGATCGAGTCGGATTAAATTCTGACCGTCCGATCGTGCGTTGGAGGAAATCTGGCCGCAAATCATGCATCGGAAGTCTTGATCACCGTCGGAAGCATTCTGGACCATTGGATCTTCATCTCTTGATTTTCTGACCATCGGATCGTGCCAGATCACTCATAGAATTTGAATCAAGCCTGAAAATCACCACCAGCATCCGATCTTGACCGCAATCAGCCGCAGCCGTCCGATCGTGCAATTACTGTTCCCATGGACCACATGGATAAACCGCACCGCACACCATAGCCAATCAGTGCTCTGATCGCTGAGTGAAAAGACCAAAATACCCTATGAGTCGCGATAATTTTCTGTGGACCCTTTAAGGGTCTAGGTCCGCCACGTGGCAATCTCTGATTCGTCGGTTTTTACTGAGCTGGCATTCCATGCCTGAATCATGGACCGGTTGATGGCTTCAATGGTTGAGTCAGCTTTGATGGCTTGGCTTGGCTTGGTGGCTCGGCTTACGGAACCAGCTGAGCCATTTTCTTTTTTTATTTAATTTTTATTTATTTTATATCTTTAAAAATTCATATTTTTTTCGTTTTAGCTCCGTTTTACTTAAAATTTTTTTGTTGTGATCAAAAAAATAAGCTCTTTCCATTGATAATAAAATTTTATTTTTTAATTTTTATTATTTTTTAATTAATAAAAATATGAATTTTTCAAAAATTATATATAAATTGATTAATAATTTTTAAAAATTAATATAAATTAATTAATAAATTAATACTTTTATTAATAAATTTATGATACTTATCACACCCCTCCAACTTAAGCTTTGCTCGTCCTCGAGTAAAGAAAGAATTTAGTTTTAAATACTTTTTAACTTTAGAGTTTCGAATTTTACCTAAGCAATTTTCAAAATGGCCATTGATATTCAGTAGAGCTTAAATGAGATATATCATTAGGATATTAATACTTATCAATAGAAAAATTAAGTAAAGAACATTAAATTTTTCAGAAATTTTTTCTAAATTATCCTATCTTTATCTCTGATTTGTCAAAACTTTCATATAGGCAGGTGTATTGCTACTTCCATCCTTCATTTATTAATTTTTATTTTTACATTGCCCACTTTTTGATGCGAATATCATTGCTTACTTAGGCAACGGGACCCGGTTACTCGGTGGGAAACCAAATTTCAATATTTTTTTTTTAACATGTTGTACCACTATTGAGTGTCTTAACTCCTTAAGCTTTCTATTTGATCCATGTAGCGAGTCTTGGGCTAATGACTCCCAAACCAGTTGGCTTTAGGGCACTAGGTATAGAATACCCCTCGGGCTTACTAGCTCGAATCAAATAGGCTATGAGTTAAGACTAGCTTTACAACGAGCTTCTTTGCCCTTCCCACCTTTTGACGAAACTCAATGCTTGCTTAGGCAAAGAGGCCCGGTTACTCAGTGAGAAGTACTTGAAAACTATTTTATTAAAATAAATTTTTATATGAAGAAACGTATAGTTACCCTACACAAGCCTATAAAAAGTAGACTTTTCTTTGATGCTAATAGAAATAATTAGAAATGCTCCAAGAAAAAACTTTTTATGTTCTAGACTTAACTCTTTATTGAATTTTCTTAATACTTGATTCCTCAATATCTCACAGATTCTCTGATCTGTGCATCAATTTTCTTTTTAAAAATGCTTAGTTTAATTCGATTCTTAAGCATAATCAAGTATCTAAATACTAAATACTAACTTTTTTGAGGACTTAAAATTTTAAAATTTTTTTATTTTTCTCTCCCCCAACTTAATCGACATTGTCCTCAATGAAGAGAAGAAAAAATAAAGGATGTAATAAAGAAAATGAAAGAATACACCTAACTCAGTATATTTTTGGTCCAGCACATGCCTTTGAAAATTTGAGCTCTTCCTCCAACTTATTCAAATTATCCTAAAAAAAAATAAACTAAAAAGATAAATTAGATAAAAACTAAATATTGGGTTGCCTCCCAACAAGCGCTAAGTTTACCGTCTTCAGCCAGACACAATGTAGCTCACTATCTTGTGTCGAATATTGGATTGACAAATTCCAATGGTTTTGGATTGCCAATCTCAGAAAGATGATTTATAATCCCATTATTGATATATTCACTGTTAATTTTAGGGATATAATTTATGATTCCATTCTCAGACCCATGTTTATTAAGAATTTCTCCTATTTGTTTTTCTAAAATGCTCATGAATGGAGTTTTTGTATTAGGAGTTAAGTTTGATTCAATGGGTGCTGGAATGGTGACTAAAGGCGGATTTTAATTCTGGAGGTAAATTAATGTGATCTTGCTTAAACAACTCCATTGACATTTCATTACATGCCTCTTGATTTTTATAAGAAGAACCAGCTTCTAGGGATTGAAGGAGAATAGGACATTAGGTTTATAAGTCTCGGGTAAATCATCTATTCTCTTTTCCCTTTTTTCTATCTCATTTAAACTAGAACTAGCATCAGTACTAATTCTTGGCTTGGGTTCTTCTATGTGGTTAGTCTCAGTACTAACCAGTTCCTCTAAAGTTTTTATTTTGGCTAGCATCAGTACTAGCCTCTCTCACCTGGTCTTGGTATGGGTCCATAAGAATCCTATAGCTTTTAAGTTCAGGAATTACTTTGGTATTCTCAAATTGGGAGATTCTTAGATGAAGACATTAAATTGATAATTTGGTCCAGGTGGATTGGTGGTCATTAGGATGGGTTGTTTGAAATTGGTAGGTTCGGTAGTTGATCTAGTTCTCTCCTCATGTTAGACTCAACTAATTGTCCTATTTGAGCTTCTAGTCTGGCGATAGATTGCTGTTGAGTTCAGAATCAATTGTTGAAGTTGGTTAAATCTATCATCAGCTAGATTGGTCTATTGAGGAGGTGGGTATGAGGGCTGATTATAATATGATGGCTGGTTAAACTGACTAGGCTGACCATTATTATAGGCATAATTTTGATAATTTTGCTCAAGTGAAATTTGGGTCTGAGCCTGAGTCTGTTGGGATGTCCAAGAAAAATTAAAGTTACTCCAATCTGAATTATATGAATTTGAAAATGGGTCATTAATCAATTTGGAGTATCCTTGAGCAGCTTGAACTTGTTCTTGGATAAAATATGGAAAACTGTGCAGTCATAGGATATTCACTCACATGATGATGGATTGGGCTAGCACAGATTGAAAATAAGTCTCCTGATAATTAGAAGATGATGTGAATTGTGCAGGAGATTGTTGACCTAGGGATTAGGAGTTGATCTATTTTCTGAGCAAGAAGGTCAACTTTATCTAATTTTTGGACTATTAGGTTCATATTAGCCATTTGATTATTATGTTTAATGTGAATCAACCATTCAATTAAGTTCAACTAAATCAGAAAAAGTGATTTCCTACCATGCATGTATTAGTGTACAACCCTAACGTGTATGGTTCAAAAAAAAATTTTTTTTTTTTTTAATTATTTTATTATTATTATTTTATTATATTAAAGATTAATTATTTTATTTATTAATTTAATTTAACTATTATTTTTAATATTTTCTTAGTTAGTTAAATTTAATTTTTATTTTATTTTATTTTATTTTTTTTTTATAAAAAGAAAGAAGAAGAAAGAAAGAAGAGTTCTAAAAAAGAGGTCCTAAGGAGTCCTAGAACTTCTAAAAAAGAGGTCCTAAGGAGTCCTAGAACTAAGAAGAAAGAGAAAAATTAGGTTTAATTAGATTTAATGTTGGTTAGCAATCAAGTTGGTCAATCAATCCTAATTAAGGGTTATCCTAGATTTAGACAGCTCCTAACTGCCAAGATCACCTTCAAGCCCTCCAAGTGTAGGATTAGCCAATCAACTAGCCAGGTAAGTGTAAGATCGGTGGGAGTCCCTCCGTTGCTTGCCTTAGACATCAATTGTGCTTGGCCAGATAAGCGAATAGAACCAATTAGAAACTACCTTCCTTCGGGCCCAGTCATCCCTGAACCACTTTTCTAGACATCAGTCAAATTGACTTATCCTAACCTGGTTCAACTCTTAGGATTCCTTATCCTATTGAGCTCGAGTTCCTAGGGTTGATGTCTAATTGATTTTAAAATTAAAGGCTTAGGTCAATGCAGGATGTTGGTTGGTTGTTTGTGGGCTAAGGAAGGGTGATCAAATCCCCACCTTATCTTATTTAATTGGGTTGTGCCCTTAATTTGATTTAATATGAATATGCACGAAAAAAAAAATTCAATCAAAGGGTTCTATGCAATTTAAACTAGATGCATGTAACTAATTGAATTCTGAAAGGCTTACCTTGCCTCCAGCAATCACCAAAAAAAATAAAAATAAAAATAAAAATAAAACTAATATGATGCATGCTCTAAACAGTTAGGATTTCTAATCTTATCATGAGGCTTTTAATTAGGTTTAAATGAATATTTTTTTAAATTAATTTAAAAATAAAATAAATAAATAAATAAATAAAAAGAAAAGAGAACTAGGGTTAGGATTGATCTCACCAAGCAAAACTTCTGATTCTTTTTATTCTTTAATTTCTTTTTCTACAAAATAATAAAAAAAATTAGTAAGCAATATTTATAAGAAAATAAAAATTTTATTTATAATTTATTTATAGAAAAATCAAAGAGATCAAAAAGTTTAATATCCGTGCCTTCCTCGGCAACGGTGCCAAAAAACTTGATAGGAACGCGATGTTGTCGTTAAGACACCGTGTTTATCAGTTTAATCCGACTTCTTAAAATCATTAAAAATGCGTAGATAGCAGTGAGTCGGGTCGAATCCACAGGGAAGGTAGTATTTTAGATTTGAAATCTTTGATTTTTTAAAAAAAAAAGAAAATGATTTGAGTTTTGGAATTAGGAGTGAAGTCGGAAGATTAAAAATAAAAATTAAAAGATGCAGAAATTTAAACTTGGTACTAAGATCTACTAATTAGATCTTAGCATCTACTTGCAATAAAATAAAAAATAATAATTAAAGTATAAAAATTAAATTATAATAAAAATAAAAAGTAAGAAATTAAAGTGCAAAAATAAAATTTTTATTAATTAAAATTTTAGAATTTAAATACATAAAATTTAAAAAGAAAAGAAAATAAAATAAAATAGCCTGATCTCTGATTTTGGATCGGCATTGGCAGAAAGATGGTGTAGAAGCCCGGCTCTTCTTCTCGGCACCCGTTGCTTCGAAGCAGCCTTTAACCCATAGCCTAGTTTCGCCCTGTACCAAAGCTTCACCTTGATCGAAGATGTTGATTTCTGGAGGCCTGGGTCCTTTTTATAGAGCTAGGAGGGCTGGATATTTTTTTCTAAAGGCAATATGGGACTAATAGCCTTTGTAATCATCAAAATACAAAGAAATTTGGATAAAATTTGAATCAAAATAGCTCTGACTCTGATAAATCTGGTAAAATCTGGCCATTCAATAGAAATCCAACGGTCCAAAAATCATCAAAATCGGATGCATATCAGCCCAGATCGGGTCGGATTAAATTCTGGCCGTCGGATTGGAGGAAAATTCTCGGGATTCTGAACCATTGGATCTTTATCTCTTGATTTTTTGACCATCGAATCGCGTCAGATCACTGATAGAATTTGAATCAAGCCTAAAAATCACCACCACCGTCCGATCTTGACCGCAATCAACCGCAGCCATCCGATCGTGCAATTACTATTTTCATGGACCGCATGGATTGGCCGCACCGCACACCGTAGCCAATCAGCGCTCTAGTCGCTGAGTGAAAAGACCAAAATACCCTGTGAGCCACGATAAATTTCTGTGGACCCTTTAAGGGTCTAGGTCCACCACGTGGCAATCTTTGATTCGTCGGTTTCTGCTGAGCTGGCGGTCCATGCCTGGATCGTGGACCGACTGATGGCTTCAATGGCTGAGTCAGCTTTGATGGCTTGGCTTGGCTTGGTGGCTCGGCTTACGGAGCCGGCTGAGCCATTTTCTTTTTTTATTTAATTTTTATTTATTTTATATCTTTAAAAATTTATATCTTTTCCATTTTAGCTCCGTTTTACTTAAAATTTATTTTGTTGTGATAAAAAAAATGAGCTCTTTTCATTGATAATAAAATTTTATTTTTTAATTTTTATTATTTTTTAATTAATTTTTTAATTAATAAAAATATGAATTTTTCAAAAATTATATATAAATTGATTAATAATTCTTAAAAATTAATATAAATTAATTAATAAATTAATACTTTTATTGGTAAATTTATGATGCTTATTAACCACCAATGAGAGAGGAACAATAAGAAGATCGACCGTCTTCCGACATCATCAACGCCATCTCTGGAGGGGCTTAGTACTTCGGCGAGCCGCCATCTCTCAGTCTCAGAGCCAGGAAAAGCTCGTCCCGAATTGGAAAGATCCATATAAAATAGAAGAGGTCGTCTGGTCCGAAACTTATCGTCTAAAGAAGCTCGGAGGAACAACGCTCTCGCGATCTTGAAATTTAGAAAATCTGAGAATGTACTATCGGTAATTTTTCTTCAATAAAACTCCTTTATTTCAACATTATCTTTTCTCGGTGCAAAAACTATTTGATGATAGAAAAGAAGTAATCAATAGTGGCCATGTTAGGAATAGGAGGAGAACCTCATCCTAACATGAGCAAGTCGAAGGCCTCGTTCATTTTAGATGAGAAGGAAGAGAGGCCCTGACAATGGCCCTTATGTGCCCCCACAACCCATTAGGAATAGGAGGAGAACCTCGTCCTAACGCAAGCAAAGTTAAAGGCCTCATTTATTTTAGACGAAATGGGAGGAGAGGCCTTGACAACGATCCTTATGTGCCCCCATAGTCCATTTAGGAATAGGAGGAGAACCTCATCCTAACGCGAGCAAAGTCGAAGGCCTCGTTCATTTTAAATGAGATGGGGTGAGAGGGCCCTAACAATGGCCCTTATGTGCCCTCATAGCCTGTTAGGAACAAGAGGAGAACCTCATCCCTAATGCGAGCAAAGTCGAAGATCTTGTTCATTTTAGATGAGATGGGGGAAGAGGCCCTGGACAACGGCCCTGATGTGCCCTTTACGATCCATTAGGAATAGGAGGAGAATCTCGTCCTAATGGAAGCAAAGTTGAAGGTCTCGTTCATTTTAGACGAGATGAGAAGAGAGGCTCCGACAACGACCCTTATGTGCCCTCACAGCCCACTAGGAATAGGAGGAGAACCTCGTCCTAACACGAGCAAAGTCGAAGATCTCGTTCATTTTAGACGAGATGGGGGGAGAGGCCCTGACAATATCCCTTATGTGCCCCTATGATTCGTTAGGAATATGAGGAGAACCTCATCCTAATGGAAGCAAAGTTGAATGCCTCGTTCATTTGAGACGAGGTGAGAAGAGAGACTCCGACAATGACCCCATTGTGTCCGACAACGATGGGAGATAAGATCTCTTCCGAGCTTTAACTTCAACGTCGACAGGAGATTAGATCTTCTTCAACCTTGATTAGAGACAAGATCTCTCTCGAGCTTCAACTTCAACTTCGACCTCGGCTGGAGACAAGATCTTTCCTGAGCTTCAACTTCAACGTCAATCTCGATGGAAGACAAGATCTCCTTCGAGCTCCAACTTCAACGTCAATAAGAGATTAGATCTTCTTCAACCTCGGTTGGAGATAAGATCTTCCCCGAGCTTCAACTTCAACTTCGATCTTGGCTAAAGACAAGATCTTCCTTGAGCTTCAACTTTAACATCAATCTCGGTTGGAGATAAGATCTTCCACGAGCTTCAACTGCAACGTCAACAGGAAATAAGATCTCCCTGAACCTTGACTGGAGGCAAGATCTCCCATGAGCTTCAATTGCAACGTCAACAGGAGACAAGATCTCCTTGGACCTCGGCTGGAGGTAAGATCTCCTCCGAGCTTCCACTTCAACGTCAACCTCGATTGGAGACAAGATCTTTTTCCAAGCTTCAACTTCAACGTCAACAGGAGAGACAGATCTCCTTCAATCTCGACTGGAGAGAAGATCTCTCCTAAGCTTCAAACATCAATCTCGGCTGGAGACAGGATCTCTCCCGAGCTTCAACTTCAACGTCAATAAGAGACAAGATCTCCTTCAATCTCGGCTGGAGATAAGATTTGTCTCGAGCTTCCACTTCAACGTCAACCTCGACTAGAGATAAGATCTCTTCCGGGCTTCAACTGCAACGTCAATAGGAGATAAGATCTTCTTCAACCTCGGCTGGAGACAAGATCTCCTCCGAGCTTCAATCTCAGTGGGTGCAGAGCCTAAAAAAGAACTTTGGCAGTCATCTTTTTTTTTTGTACTTCCTTCTTTCAAATTTCGAACTCGAGAGTGGGAGGACTATTATTGAGGATAAATCCTACTTCCGTCGAAGTCCAGCCTGATGCTTAGCCTAATGCAATCGGTAATTATGAAAGAGCTTCGATCGAAAGTTCTCCTCCAGTGGTCGGATCCCAGCCGAACTCCTCCAACGGTCAAATCTTAGCCGAACTCCTTCAACTGACCGAACTCCTCAGCGGTCGAGCACCAGTCGAACTCCTCCAGTAGTCAAACTTCTACAGGAGCCAAACTCCTTTCGGATCTCTTCTTCAGTCAGATTTTTCTAGGAGCCAAATCTTCCAAATTTCTCCTTCAGTCAAGTTCCTTCAGGAGTCGAATTCCTTTCAGATTTTTTCTTCAGTCGGATGCCTACAAGAGCCGAACTCCTTCTGAATTTCTCCTTCAGTCGAACTCCTCAAGGAGCCAAACTCCTTCCAGATTTATCCTTCAGTCAGATTTCTCCAGGAGCCAAACTCCTTCTAAATCTTTCCTTCAGTCGGATTCCTCCAAGAGACAAACTCCTTTTGGATTTTTCCTTCAGTCGGATTCCTCCAGGAGCTGAACTTCTTTCAAATTTTTTCTTCAGTCAAGTTCATCTAGGTGTCGAACTCCTTTCGGATCTCTTCTTCAGTCAGATTCCTCCATGAGCCGAACTCCTTTTGAATCTCTTCTTCAGTCGAACTTCTTCAAGAGCCAAACTCCTTCCGAATTTTTTCTTCAGTTAAGTTCCTCCAGAAGCCGAACTACTTCCAAATTTTTCCTTCAGTCGGATGCCTAGAGGAGCCAAACTCTTCCAGATTTCTCCTTCAGTCGGACTCCTCTCGGAGCCAAACTTCTCATTCAGGTCGGACTTCTACAGGAGCCAAACTCCTTCTAGATCTCTCCTTCAGTCGGACTCATTCAGGAGCCAAACTTCTTCTAGATTTCTCCTTCAATCAAGTTCCTCTAGGAGCCAAACTTCTTCTAAATTTCTTCTTCAGTCGGACTCCTTCAGGAGCCAAACTCCTTTCGAACTTCTTCTTTAGTCGAACTTCTACCGAAACTGAACTCTTTCTAGATCTCTCCTTCAGTTGGACTCCTTTAGGAGTCGAACTCCTTCCGAATTTCTTCTTCAGTCAAGTTCCTCTGGGAGCCAAACTCCTTTCAGATTTTTTCTTCAGTCGGACTCCTCCAAGAGCTGAACTTCTTCCAAATTTCTCCTTCAGTCGGATGCCTACAGGAGTCGAACTTCTTTCGAATTTCTCCTTCAGTCAGACTCCTTCAAAAGCTGAACTTCTTTCAAATTTTTTCTTCAGTCAGATTCCTTTAGGAGCCGAACTCCTTTCGAACTTTTCGTTCAGTCGGACCCCTTCTGTGGATTGCTTCCAGATTTTAGCTAGCATTCCTCCAAGATGATCCTCTCTAATCATATCCCCTTTAGGAGTCTGAACTCTTCTAGAATTGATGTATGTCAAAGCTCTACACCGACCAACATTTGCTTCCTCCGAACTTTGATTATTGAATCTCAACGAATGGTCACTATCAGTCTGATGATATCTCTTTCTCTCTGTACCGAATCCTACGTGGCCCCGAGCGGCTCAATACTAGACAGCTATGGCTATCGCCATCAGTCTACTACAGATGGTGCCCCTTTCATGCCGCCCTAAGTGGCTAGCTATCAAATAGCTACGACTGTCACTGTCAGTCCGCTACAGGTGGTGCCCCTCTCATACAATTTCGAGCAGTCGGCTATCAGATAGCTACGGTTATCACTATCAGCTTCAGGCTTCATCTATACAAGAGATCCATCAGATGCGTTTTCTCTAAGCTCTCTTCTTTTTTCCAAAACTCTGTGGAACTCTTTCTTGACCACTTTATTTCTGTTGGTCAGAAGAGCTGACTTGATCATCGGAGGATCCTGTCGGAGCCACCACCATCGACTTTAGATGAAACTTTATTTTGTAGGTCACCGATGATGATCTCATCTTTCTTGACTCTAGCTCGATCCGACGTCAATCAGATTCTGTACCAACAATAGGTAAGAAAATAGTAAAGAGAATTTGAGTAGAGAGAAAGTTTGATCTTGATCTTCTTTCAGTAGAAAAGTCGAGAGTGATTTCAACAGAGTCTTGACTCTATGAATCTTATACTTGAGCTTATCTTCCAAAAGGATATCCTTCTCTATTTATAAAAGGGTTTACTTAGACCTTAAGAAAAATTTGTAATCCCATTAGTTAGTTCTAACAGAATGGCCAACTAGATATCAACTGTTGGCCATTAGCCCAAAGTGGAGTTTGGTTATAAAGTAGCTGGAAGATAGCTATAGCCTTGATGGATGATAGTTGTATCAAGATTAAAGAATTCTAAATTCTTCTTGATGCTGAATTGTGTACCACGTTAGCAGGTCAGCTTTATAATGAGCTCAACCTCCGGTTAATGTTGGCTTTATGATGAGCTCAATCTCTATGAGATAGGCTTTATAAAGAACTCAACCAAGATTGAGGTCGACATTATGATGAGCTCAACCTCCGTTGAGGTTGGCTTTATGATGAGCTCAACCTCCACTTGAGGTCGGCAATATGATGAGCTCAATCTTTAGTTGAGATTAAATTTATGATGAGCTCAACCTCTGTTGAGGTCGGCACTATTATAAGCTCAACCTCCAATTGAGATAGGCTTTATGATGAGCTCAATCTCCATTGAGATCGGCATTATAATGAGCTCAATCTCCAGTTGAGATAAGCTTTACGATGAGCTCAACCTTCATTGAGGTCGGCATTATAATGAGCTCAACCTCTGTGAGACAAACTTTATGATGAGCTCAACCTCTATTGAGGTCGATAATATAATGAGCTCAACCTCCATGAAGCAGGCTTTATAATGAGCTCAACCTCTATTAGACAGGCTTTATGATGAGCTCAACCTTCATTGAGATCGGCATTATAATGAGCTCAACCTCTGTTGAGATCAATATTATTATGAGCTCAACCACCAATTGAGGTAGGCTTTATGATGACCTTTTCTGATGAAATCAACCTTCTAATGACCTCTTCTGATGAGGTCGGCCTTTCAATGACCTCTTCTGATGATCTTGGACTTCTGATGACCTCGGCCTTCTGATGACCTCAGCCTTTTGATGAGGTCAGTCTTCTGATGACCTCTTTTGATAAGATCGATCTTTTGATGACCTCAGTCTTTTGATGAGGTCGGCCATCCGATGACCTCAGCCTTCTGATGAAGTCGACTTTATGATGAGCTTAGCCTTTTGATGAGCTCAACTTTTTAATCATCTTGGCTTTTCAATGAGGTTGACCTTTTGATGATCTCTTTTGATGGGATCAGCATTTTGATGACCTCAACCTTCTAATGAGATCGGCCTTCTGATGAGATCGATCAAGCTTAGCTTTTTGACGAGCTCGACTTTCTGATCATCTCAGCCTTCTAATGAGGTTGACCTTCTGATCACCTTGGCCTTCTAATGATCTCTTCTAATAAGGTTGGTCTTCTGATCACCTCTTTCGATTAGGTCGGCCTTCTGATGACCTCAACCTTCTGATGAGGTGGGTCTTCTGGTGAGCTCGATTTTATGATCACCTCGGCCTTTTGATGACCTCAGCCTTCTAACGAGGTCGGTCTTCTGAAGATCTCAGCCTTTTAATGAGGTCAGTCTTTTGAAGACCTCTTCTGATGAGGTCGGTCTTATGATGACCTCTTTTGATAAGGTCAGACTTTTGGTAAGCTTGGCTTTATGATGAGTTCAACAGTTAAGCCTTCAATTTTTTTTATTATTAAAAAGCTAAGAACTCCTAGGTCACGAGAATATTTAGCTGAGGTGGGATAATCCTTACAACACTTGCCTCCCACTTCTCTGAGTCTGAAGAAGTTGCTTTTGAATGAAAGATGTAGCCCAAGAAAGAGTTTTTGAGCTGTGTATTTCTGTCTTTTGGATAAATTTTTATAACTTTATCCAATGTAGCCTTAAGTAGATCAAATTTTTATTAGAACTTCAAGATAACTTCGATATGAAGATTGGTATTTTATAGAGCTGCAAAATAAACTCGATCCGAAGATTAGTATTTGATAGAAATCCAAGATAACCTTGGTCCATAGATTGATATTTGATAGAACTTCGATATTATCTTGATTTAGAGATCGATATTTTATAGAGCTGCAATATAAACTCAATTCAGAGATCGGTATTTGATAGAAATTCAAGATAACATTAATCCATGGATCGGTATTTGATAGAGCTTCGATATTATCTCAATCCAGAGATCGATATTTTTTAGAGGTACAAGATAAACTCGATCTGAAGCTCGATATTTTATAAAAAATTCAAGATGGCCTCGATCCATAGATCGATATTTGATAGAGCTTCAAGATAATCTTGATCTAGAGATCGATATTTTATAGAGCTACGAGATAAACTTGATCCAGAGATTGGTATTTTATAGAACTATGAGATAAACTCGATCCAGAGATTGATATTTTATAGAAATCCAAAATAGTCTCGATCCGTAGATCGATATTTGATAGAGCTTCAAAATAATCTCAATCTAGAGATCAATATTTTTCATTGAGCTATAAGATGAACTTGATTTGGAGATCGAATTTTTAATGATCGAAAGATTTTATCTCCATTTATGCCTTTTGAGACTCTACCGATTCGGAGATCAGATTTTTGATGAGAGAAAGATTTGGATTTAACTGTCCTATATAGGACTTAGGTAATTATATTTATAATAAACTATTATAGTCAAAGATTTAGATAACTCGGATGGTTGGGTTAACTCTACTCTCATGTATATGAGACATTGTCCATTTTGGCTCATGACCATATTTAGGCTTCAGTGGGCCTGAGGCTTCAATGAGCTTTGATCATTTGGAGCTTCATGATTTTATCCTTTACCAGAAGAGAGAAAGTTTCAATTTATATAAGCCATACTTTCTCTTAACTCACAACTAAAGTGGGATTAAAGATGCCATCCTCCCATAACATGAACATTATCTAACCTTGGTTGGGTTAATCATAAAGGCAATGTAGCTTAATATAATAAATGAACTTCAAAATATTAAAAATGATATAACTTTAAGAATTAGATCGATTAATTAAGAATAAATCAATCTTAATAAGTTGAATGTAATAGAGGTTTAAGAAATACCTCCGTCCAATGTCATCATGGGCAGATTGGGTCTTCCATATATCAGATGAGTTTCATCTTGAGATGTTTCATCTCTTTCTCTTTCAAAGATATGTTGCTTTAAAATTTCAAGTCAGAACTTGAGTTTCCTCAAATAGATATCTCATTTAGATAGACTTTTTATCCTTATTTGATTTTTTTTCTTTTTTTTTGGTTCATGTACTCAAGAACCTATTGTCCTGTAAGAAAGGAATAGAATAATAGATGGGACTTGAGAGTCTTAGGAAAAGAAAAGACTGAAAAGAATATTTTTGCCCCTCATCATGTTCTCGAGCACTGAGTTTGGCCCCTTGATTTTTTTGAATTGGTAAGTATTATTACATCATAGTACATGAGGGCCATCATTATTAATGTCATGAATTGACAACTTAAGGCTCTGAAGGTGATGTGGTAAAGTGATGTAACTTGATGAGACTATACAGAGGGATCTGATTTCTTATGGATAAGAATTGAGATATTAAAAAAAAATTTACTGAATACTCATTGTCAGTGCACTATCTTTTTGAGGAAAAACTTTTATCTGCCCCCCAATCTACTTTATGATACATTGAAGCGGAGGTGGAACTGCTTCTAGCATATCTTCAGGAAGAAGATGGTGAAGATATAGAGTTATTTTTATTTTTTGATTCATCATTTTTTCATAAAATTTTTGTAAAAGGCTTCCTGTTCACCATTTTCATAAAAAATTTTTGGACAAAGGCCTTTTTTCTAGTGCCAATATGTTGCAGCAGGGCTTGAAATTCTTGGATAGAATTTGCGCTAGAGAATTGAATTGGAGTTGGGTTGATGTGGATCACAAACCAACCTGCAAAAAAAGTTCAAAAAATCGGTAGGATACCCTTCAGCTTAGAATCCTCCGATGCTTAAGTTAGCTGAGGTCTTGTAAACGGATTATGAAAATAATAGGCAAGAAGGCAGTAAATAGGGTTTAAGTATAAAGGGAGTTCAATCTTCCTTCAGTGAAGAAGTCGAAAGTGATTTCAACAGAATCTTAACTCTGTGAATCTTGTGCTTGAGCTTATCTTTCGGAAGGATACTCAACTCCTCTATTTATAGAGGAGTTTGCTTAGGCCTTAATGAAAGTTTGTTAGGTCATTAGTTAGTTTTAATAGAATGGCTAGCTGGATATCAGCTATTAGCCATTAACTTAAGTGGAGTCCGATTGTAGAGTAGCTGGAAGACAACTATAGTTTAGCTGGATGATAATTGTATCAAGGTTGGAGAATTTTGGATTCTTCTTGATGCTGAATTGTATATCGTGTTAGCATATCAGCTTTATAACGAGCTCAACCTCTAGTTGAGGTTGGCTTTATGATGAGCTCAACCTCTATGAGGCAGGCTTTATGATGAGTTCAACCTAGGTTGAGGTTGGCATTATGATGAGCTCAACCTCCATTGAGGTCAACTTTATGATGAGTTCAACCTCTATCAGGTTGTCTTTATGATGAGCTCAATCTCTAGTTGAGGTCGGCAATATAATGAGCTCAACCTCTGGTTAAGGTCGGATTTATGATGAGCTCAACCTTTATTGAGGTCGGCACTATTATGAGCTCCACCTCCAATTGAGGTAGGCTTTATGATGAGCTTAACCTTCATTGAGATCGGCATTATGATGAGCTCAACCTCTGTTGAGGTCGGCATTATTATGAGCTCAACCTCCAGTTGAGATAGACTTTATAATGAGCTCAACCTTCGTTGAGATCAGTATTATGATAAGCTCAACCTCCATGAGGCATGCTTTATAATGAGTTCAACTTTCGTTGAGGTCAACAATATGATGAGCTCAACTTCATTGAGGTCAGTAATATAATAAGCTCAACCTCCATGAGGCAGGCTTTATAATGAGCTCAACCTCCATTGAGGTCGGTATTATTATGAGCTCAACCTCCAGTTGAGGTAGACTTTATGATAATCTTTTCTGATGGAATTATCCTTCTAATAATCTTTTCTGATGAGGTCGATCTTCTGATAACCTCTTTTGTTAAGGTTAGCCTTCTAATGATCTATTCTGATGAGGTTGGCCTTCTGAAGACCTCTTCTGATGAGGTTGGCCTTCTGATGACCTCATTCTTCTGATGAGATCGACTTTCTGATGATCTCATTCTTCTAATGAGGTCAGCCTTCTGATGATCTCTTTTGATAATATCAGTCTTCTGATGATCTCTTATGATGAGGTCGGTCTTTTGATGACCTTAGCCTTCTGATGCAGTCGGCCTTTTGATGAGGTTGGCCTTATGATCAGCTCAACCTTTTGATGAGCTTGGCTTTTTTATCATCTCGACTTTCTAATAAGGTCGGCCTTCTGATGACCTCTTCTGATGAGGTCGGCCTTTTGATGACCTCAACCTTCTGATGAGGTCAGCTTTCTGATAAGCTCGACTTTCTGATCACCTCAGCCTTCTTATGAGGTCGACCTTCTGATGACCTCGATCTTCTAATAATCTCTTTTGATAAGTTTGGCCTTTTGATGATCTCTTCTTATGAGGTCGGCCTTCTGATTACCTCAACCTTCTAATGAGGTGGGCCTTCTGGTGAGCTCGACTTTATGATAACCTCAGCTTTCTGATGAGGTCAATCTTCTGATGATCTTAGCCTTCTGATGAGATTGGTCTTTTGATGATCTCTTCTGATGAGGTCGATCTTCTGAAAATCTCAGCCTTCTGATGAGGTCGGCCTTCTGAAGACCTCTTCTGATGAGGTCGATCTTCTGATGACCTCAATCTTCTGATGAGGTCAGCCTTCTGATGACCTCTTCTGATGAGGTCGGCCTTCTGATGAGCTGAGCTTTCTGCGACTTTATAATGAGCTCAACAGTTAAGCCTTCGATTTTTTTTCAATTATCATGCTGAGAACTTTTGGGTCACGAGGATATTTTGCTAAGATGGAATAATCCCTAGAACAAAAACTTTTTCTTTCAATATTTTTTTCTATCGGAGATTCCCTTGTTCCTTTTATCGAGTATAATGATGTGAATCAGATTTTAATGAGTTCTAATATGCAGCACCAAATAGTTCTGCTTTTTTAGTTTGAGAAATGCATTGTTGGAACTTGACTGGAATGCCAAATGACTCTAAATTCATGAGCTTTAATTGGATTTGGACGATCCTTGCTTCATCAATTTTGAGCTTGATGAATTATCAATTTGGCTAAAAACTACTTGTATTTCTAACTTGGGATCCATCTGTTAGTTGTCTCCTTGTCTCCTCCCATTTTAAGAAAAACTTTCTCTTTCATCTGACCTTTGACTATGGATCCAGCGTAGACTTCTTTGCTTGAGTCATGTATTCTCCTTTTTGGATGGAATGTTCGTCAGATAGATAATTTTTAATTATTTCTGAAAAAAGTGAGTGAAGAACTAGCTTCCCGTTTTTAAAAGATAGATATTTACCCATCTCCCAACCCCTCTTCTTTCATCCAATGTCATTCTTAGCACTATTGTTCTTTCCCAATCAAACTAACTCCCCAAATCTCACTGGCCATCTTTTCATCTGATGCCGAGATACTCCTCATATAGATTTATGGACTCATTTGATTCACGGGAAGTGAAGGAAGGAAGAGGCAGTTTCTAAAAAGTGAAGAGAAAACCTCTTGTTTGATTGAAATTTTAAATGAAAAGAAAAGTAAAAAGCTCTTTTCATAAAAAGTCACTTTTCATATTTGATGAAAAGTGAAAATTTATGGAGAAAGTGGATTTTGTCATTTTTCATCGGATGAAAAGTGATGGTACTTTTTTTTTCTAAAATATCCTTTTAAGATCTATGGCTAAGATTTTATAAAATATCATGGATGATTAGAATGAAATATTGAATATTTATAATATAATATAATTATTATTCTAATATTTATATAAATATAATATTAATATTAATATTATATAATATTTATTAAAATATTAATAAATTTATCATATTAAAATATTAATATTATATTAACTTAATATAATATATATTAGTATTATATTATTATAATAAATTATTACAATCTAATATTATATTATAATATATTAATATTATATTAATATTATATTAATATAATATTATTATATATATAAAATTTAGGAGCAACATATATGGTCTCATATCTATTAAGGATATAATGGATATTTTACATAATTTTTTTTCAAAAAAATAGATGTTCAATTAAAGATAAATTATTTTTTAATAAATTATTTTTCATGATCAAGCCAATATATCAAAATCTCATTCTCAGAAAATAACTTCTCAAAAATTAATTTTTTATAAATTTTTTTTTTAATTTTTTTTTTTTTTTTTATACGAACCAAATAAGTTCTATATGTTGGTTCCATCTGCACTTTCTAACTGCCTCTACGCTTGACATTGAACTCTTCTTTACTATGCTGAACCAATCCTCCCTCACTCTCTCTCATCATTAAAACAAAAACAATTATTATCAAAAAAATTTAAAAAATTAAAAATAAAATATTATTCTTGCTTTTTCTTAAAAAAAAAGACAACAATGCAACCTTGCTTCCTAGATAGAGCTTTAGTACAGGGTATCTTTAACTTCCCAATTGGGATAATCTAACATTCAACTGTTTAAAAGGGAAAGTTGCAGCGACTCCACGTCAATGGACAAGGAGAAAATATTTGACACGCTAGCCCCACGTTGGTTATCCATAAGTTCTTAAAACATGTTGACGTTGAAATGTTTCATAACTCTAGACATCCAAACTACTGAAATTATTTCTTACGTTACCACTGAACATTTGTTGATTTTCATATGTGATTGATAATTAGACTTCAAAGGGCCTCTTGAAGATTGCCATACAGTGCATACATGGTGTTGAGGAAAATCTCAAGATTTGGTCCATAATAAGCTCAGAACGAGGTTTAGAATGATAAACGGAGTCCAATGAGCCCAAGAATATTTTAAATGGAGTCCAAACGGAGAAGTTATACACAAAAAAAGATCGGAGCAGGACAGTATGGCCTTTCAATCCACCAGAAGGGCCCACAAGTGGCGTCGGCCGGTGGCGGCATGGCCCAAGCTGGCAGTGTGCGGCGATGCTGGGCCGGCCCATGCGTGCAAGCGCAGGTCGCACAGGCGCCCAGCCCATGCAGTCCATCGTGGATCATCAGTCCACAGCAACCCACATGGACCAATAGCCTGTTTGTAGATCGTTTCACACAGTCCACAAGATTGTTTCATGGATCGATTATGATCCGATGGCTCTGGTTCGAGTCGATCGCGATCGGATGGTTGAAACTTGATCTGGCACAATATGTTGCTATTTTGCTTGATCCGACGGCCTGGTGAGTTTTCGGTCGTGATCGGAAGGATGCAATTCTAGCTTGATCAAAGGCTGTGTGTGCGATTCGACGGCCCAGGAGGAAGCCAATCGTGATTGGATGGTCCAAAACTGATCACTGTGGCAATTCTCCAGAATGAGGTTCTCAAGAAGGAGAATCCAACTTCAAGCTCAGATGGCAGCAGCTCAGCTTTGATGATTTCTGGAGGAGCAGGTGGCAGCAGATGAAGCAACAGAGAGTCACGAGGAGGACAATCCAGGTTCAAAATAAGGGGCCCTAGCAAGATTAGATGCTATCGATGCGACGAGATGGGGCATCGTATCAGAGATTGTCCACAGCTCAGGGATCAAATAAGGGCTACTGTAGCGATGGCCAATAACGAGTCAGAGGATGATGTCTTGGTAATATCTGATGAGGTATTTACTTCTTTCCAGTAGTAAATTTTAGATTCTGCATGCATATATCATATTTATTATAGAGAGGAGCAGTTTGACTTCCTATGAGCAGGGAGGATACTGTTCATCTACTGAATGGATTGAGCTATGTGATCAGAACTATCGGGACAGTCAGTTAGAGGACACATGATGGTGCAGTAAAAAAATTGGTGGAGGTTCGATACATACTCGATTTCAGACGGAATCTTATCTCACTAAGCAGACTAGATTCAAATGGCTATAGGTAGATAGCTAGTAATGGAATCTTAAAGGTCATGCGTAGCGATAGGATGATATTAGAGGAGAAAAAAAGATGAGAGGACATTTCTATCTGGCAGGGAGTCTAGTGCGAGAAAGAGCTTCAGGAGTCAGAGAGAGTCCCGTGCAAGGTGGAGCTCTAGATGCAGGTAGATCGAACAACGAGATGGAAAACTCGAGAGGATGAGAGACGATATCGCAAAATGAAGTTTCTATTGCCATAGGAGACATTCCCGAGTAGGTCTTTAGTCAAAGTGGACACGGCCATTGATGAAGGTAGGATCGAGCGGCTTAGCTCGACTCCCATGTTTGTCCATCCATGAGATAGCAGATATGCCCTAGGACATGAGGACGAGATGGATTATAGGCTCTCAAAGACAGTGGAAGCTAAACATCAAGTAGAGATGGAGATTGTTGAGATTCAATCCATAATAAGCCTAAAATAAGGTCTAGGACGACGAACGGAGTTCAGGAACAGCCCAAACAGAGTCCAAATGGAGAAATTACGTGCAAAAAAATGATCGGAGCAGGGTAGCATGGCCCTCGAACCTACTCGAGGGGCCCATAGGTGGCGTCGATCGGCAGTGCGGCCCGACCTAGGCTAGCAGCGTGCGGTAGCACTGGGCCAGCCCATGTGCGCGAGCGCGCAGATGCCCAACCCGCATGGTCCATCATGAACCGCCAATCCACAGCAACCTGCATGGACCAATAGCTAATTTTCATACCATTTCATGTGGTCCACAATACTATTCCATGGACCGATTATGATCTAACGACTCTGGTTCAAGCCGATCACGATCAAACGGCTGAAACTTGATCTAGCGCGATAGACTGCTATTTTGCACGATCCGACGATCAGGAGAGCTTCCGATCGCAATCGGATAGTTCAAATATAATCTTAGCTTGATCAAATGCTGTGTGCACGATCCAATGGCCCAAGAGGGAGCTGGTTGCGATCAGACGGTCCAAAACTGATCTCAAATATGTTTGGAATTAAATTTCCTACTGAAATATTATTTTTATATTTTTGGAGTCTATATAACTCCGATTGACGAACTATTTATTGCATCGAAAAGAGGCTTTTTGAGAGATTTTAAAGAGCTTTTATGAAAATTTTGAAATTTCTTGTTGAGAGACTTTTGTATAAGAATTAAATAGTAAATTTTTCTTATATTTGTTTGATTTTTTTCTCTCATAATGAAGTTTGCACATCCCGTGGAGGTAGACTTTTGTCTAATCCACGTACTTGATTGTATACTCTCTTATCTTTTATTTTTCTTTTTTTCTCTTATGGTATTCACATGTGATCAAATGCAATGTAAGTGGTATCAAAAAAGTTCTGAGATGGTGATATCCTGGCTAGACTTTATAATAATCTATATCAGACTAAGTTGATATCCCAACACATGAATGCAAGTGTGCACACATCCTGTGTTTGATTGGGTACATATCTCTCTATTTTAAAGAGAGATCTAGAGAGAGACCATGCTATTATTACTGGGTATGTCTTTTGTTTCTTTGTGTCCATCTCTCTTTTTTATAGAGATATTTGTGTGCATGTGTGCATACAAAGAGAAAGACCATATTTTTAAAATTAACTAATACATCAAAATCAAAAGGTGCTTCTTGAAAGACCAAGAGCTCTTATGTATTTTTTTTTGATATATTTAATAAAAATTTTGAAATAGCTTTCTAGTACCTCCTAATCAAAAAAATTTTACTAAAAAAATCCAATTTGAAACTTTTAGGCATATTATTATATTATAATATGATATCATAATATTATAATAATAAAATAATAGTATCATATTATTGTATTATTATAATATTATAGAATATTGTTATATTTTTTAATAAATTTAAGACCAATAACTTATTATAATAATTAAGTTAAATATCAAAATAAAAAATTTATAAATTAAGAATACAATATGATAACAATTTATAATAAGACACGTAGTTAGATAGAAAGCATTATATAATATCTTTTATTATTATTTTCTAATACTAAAAATGCTTTTATAATTAGATTATCAATTATATGTTAAAATTTTATAATATTTTAATAATATAAATATTAAATAGTTAACAACTTTTTAATAAAAACTCTACTAACAAAAATCTATAGGCAAAAGCTCTACTACGTATTGCAATTCCAAACAAAGCTTGAAAAGCCTAAAGATAGTTTATTAAGAAAACCTATATATTAACTAGGAGGCTAGGAGATGGGGCTACTGAACTCCAAATTTTAGGATTGGAACTCAATCAGATTAGATCATATCATATCTCTACCTAAGCTCAGTCCAAAATAATTTTTTGAACTTCAAGCTGATCTTAAGTCAGATATTTTTTGAAAAAAAAAAGTCCCAACTTGATCCGAATCTAAGCCCAAGCTTGATTAGATCAACCCAACAAATAAAAAGAAAATCCAAAATATCCTTTCATCTTTCTAGCTGTATGTCCCCCTCCCTCCCTTAACCCCAACGAGCCTGCCATGGCCAAGCCGCCATCTCCGAACAATCCACCAACACAAATATTATTATATTTATAATAAAAAATTAACAAATGTTATTATTAATCATATATTAAGATTAAATATTGAAATAAATAATTTATAAATTAAAAAAAAATTATGGTACCAATTTTGATAGTAAAAATGATTAGACAATTGAAAGCATTATATAATATATTTTATTATTACTTCTTATTACTAAAAAAATATATTCAAAAATATAGTTATTAAATAATAAATAATTTTTTATTAAAAAAATCTACTAGCCAAAGCCCTGCGGACCAAAGTTCTACCACTACAATAATGCCAAACAAGACCTTACCCCGGGATAATAATTACCAGTCAATCTGAAATCAGTGAGTGCAACCACCTTATCGCGTAAGCGAGAATTCTCTGTCAGCCATCCACATCCTTCACAGTTTTAGTCAACGCCCCTCCCAAAAAGACACATTGGTGAGGGCAGGTGACACCCTCACAATTTCTGCAAGAGAAAGATCAAACCAACGCACGTGGCAGATCCTTCTCAACAAAATTGTAATGTTGGGAAGGAGCACTGCATGAACCATGAAGGATTCTCCTCAACGTTTCTCTACAAACTCAAGCATAGGCATGCTTTTGCATCAATTCATGCTTGACAATACGTTGCTAATAATATCATATTCAGTCAAAAGCATCAATAACTTCCAAATGATTCTTATATTGGTACAATAACCCCTACCATGAAAAGCATCTTTCTACCAATCCAACGAAAAAGAAAAAAAAAACACGCACAACCATATATGACCAGCAAATCCTTGTATCTAGCATGTAACCGTTTGTGGCCATTTCAGAACCAAGACTGGAAAGGATGGCATCAAAAAATTGACGAGGCATCAAAGCTTTCAACCATAATAGACTTGTTTCTCAGACAAGTTTCAAATCATTGCATCTCAGTTTATCTGATTCTACTAGATATTTAAAAAGATCAACTCAATCTCGGGATAAAAGCAAAGGATTTGTAATCCAAGATGAGGTATTATAGATGAGATTTACTAGTTCACTCATACCATTAGCCATCATATGCAATCTCTTCACCATTCACATGATTCAAGATGAACATGCAGAATCCAGCTAGCATTGTGTAGGAAGAAATAAAATTTGCGAGATCAAGAACCAATGATTAGGCTTGTCCCGGCCACAAGTAAACACCAGAATCTATTGAAAGCTTTAGTAATTTGGTAGGCATTGGAAGAAGTGGGCGGTTCATATCAGAACTTAACACCGACACCTCCTCCATTGAAATAGATAGTCGGGAGATGATCTTCATGTTCATAGCAACGACCAAAATTTTGAAATCGTTGATTGCTTTGGTAACATTCTGCCCTTCAATCTTAAGCCTCATAACTCGAACGTCGGTGGACTCCCTTTCTGCAAACTCCACATCCATCTTCTTCTTTTGAGAACGGGTTTACACCATAGATCAGAAAAACTTTGGATCGAATCAAAGTCACGATATAGAATCGCTGGCTGTAATACCAAATTATATGTGCCTCCACGTATTGTGACCACTTCGAGAGGGTCAACCTCCAATTAGAAGAGAAAAAGGAGAGAAAGAAGAAAGAGATTTGGAGGAAGAAAGATATTTCTTTTTATTACTTGATTGTCAAGAGCCACTAGCTTTACATTATGCAGACTAATTCAGGCCTAATATTCCATTTACTACAAAAATGCTAAATAAATAAAATACTAAATAGGTCATCTAATTTAGTGCCAAAACAATAGAAACTAAAAAGAAAATCCTAATAGATGATGATATCTGTACCAAAATAAAGAGGCTAAGAAGGAAATTCAAATTCATTCTAATTGAAGAAATTTTTAATTTATTTTATTGCTAAAATTGGCTTCCTACCATCATAACTCTATATTTCTTTCTGAAGAAAGTATAAGATAACAAAGAGGATACAAAAGGAGAATCTACTAACCAACAATCCATCCAGAAAAGGGCCTTTTGACCATTGCCAAAAGCATAATTAAAGATGTTGCATAAGAGAGAAAAAGCAGAAGAGATATCATTGTAGGGTTCAATCAATACAGTGGGAGCAATTGGATTTCAAAATTTTGCATAATGAAACTAAATTTGATCAACCCCTAATCCCAAGAATCCCTTGATAATAAACAATCATATGAATATATAGAGATAAGTATAGAGCAACACCTATCATGCTAAATCCAAAATTTGATAGAATTTTCACTAGACACCCAAGTATTTGCCCACCAACATTGATCCATATGGGAGTTGGATTCAAGACACTTGCTCCTTAATCTTGGTTCTTAGATGAATTCTTTCTCAAAGAATTATTTTTGGGCAGCACTACACTACTCTAAAACCTAGCCTTCCTCTTCCTTCTCCTAGCCTTCTCTCTCTTCCTTTCCTTTCTTTTTGTCTTGCCCAATCCTCTTCCTAGCCCTTGTCTTAATAGAAGACTCCTCGTCTTAATTAAGACCTTGTCTAAACAAGGGAAGGAAGAAGACTATTGGAATAATAGTGGAGAGAATGTAAGAAAGAAAGGATTGGGATTGTGATGAATAAAAACCCTGGATGCACCACCTATTTATAAGTAGCATGCGAATGCTAATCCAGATCATCTCATGCCCTCAAATAGTCATCTCACGCCCCCTCCACATTTCTCATGCCTCTAATGAATTCTCATAACATGTGGATAAATATCGAGAATTAATTTTGAAGAGACACTTCAGATAGAAAGACTCTTTGGTGCAAAATTAATTCACGGTATTTATTCCGAAGTGTCGCAAGGCTTCATAAGGGATGCCAACTCTCTACAATAGATAGAGTTCCATCTAATGACCATCCAATGGTCAAGATAGATGGCGCCAATTCAGAATTGACATGGAGACAAGATAGGCATGGGAGAGTTTAAGTGAGACTTGGACTCTAAGTCCAAGTGGTGCATGGATAAGGTGGGCGGCTAGGTTAGATCAAAATCAAATTTGATCTTATTCTTATCCGCTCAACCATCTCATGGCTGATCAAAAACCCATGCCCAAATGAAGATTGGTGTGGAAATAAATGGGCTAAGAATGAAGGATTGTGCCACATCCCCCTGAAGGAGTGCACCACATGAGATGTGGCACACAAAAACTTTATGCTTAAGAAGAAAACTCTACACGCCAAAGAGAGAAATTATCTAGCACGTGGAGAGGCTATCAATAGGTGCTAAACCCCTTGGCTCAACCAGCTAAGGGTCAATCCAATTCAGACCAAATTAAAACTTTAGTCCAATTAGGTTTAATTAGCCCAAATCAAGAACTAATTTTGAATCTGATTCGAAATTAGAAGTTAGGGTTTGTAATACGTGCTAGCATATTCATCTTATAAATATGATCTAATCCAATTAGATTCTTAATTAACTTTCTTTGTATGTGACCATTAGATTCCATATCTAGTTAGCAATAAATCCAAGTGCAAGTTGACATGATTTGATTAAAATCCTTTCTAATCAATTTAGGTCAAACCATGTTAATCCGATTTCAATCATTAGAACTCTTTCTAATTGACGATCGAATTAAACTATTTAATTCGATCAAATCTATAAGACAAGATTGATGTCTAGCAACATATCATGTCTATCCGAAAGATATAAAATTTTGATAGAAATATCAAAAATATCTTTCAGTAGTGAGTTATCGTGCAATTCAATCCCACGATCATCTTGCATCCTGAATATAATTTTGGACATAAAATAATATCAAATTCAATATCATATTCATATCTCTCTCAATCTTATAATAATAATTTGATTAATAAAATATTAAAAACTCTTTCTAATTTTTATTCTACTTTGATCAAAATCTTCTTGAATCACCATATGATTAGAGCAAGTAGGATGCGATCTCCTCTTATTAGGAACGATCGATTCCATATTGACCTACTCACACTACTACAAAAATGGCCTATGGCAGCGCTTACTATGGCACCGATTTTCGAAACTGCTGCCATAGCACCTATGGCAGTGATTTTTGTTAACCACTGGTATAGGTCGGATCTATAGCAGTAATTTTTGTAAGCACTGCTATAGGTCCGACATATAGCAGCGATTAACAAAAACTACTATCGTAGGTCGGATCTATAACAGCGGTTATAAAAAATTATTACCATAAGTCGATCTATAGCAGTGGTTCATTATAATCACTGCCATAAGTCGGACCTATAGCAGCGGTTAGTAGGAATCACTGCTATAATCTGATTTATAGTAGCGGTTAATTGTAATCACTGTCATATATATATATTTTAAATATTATATAATTTTAAAATTTAATATTCATCTTCATTATTTATTATCTAAATAATTATCATTAGAGTATCATCGTAAAAGATCGCCTCGATCTGATGGCCCTAGCTTCGTCGATCAAAAAAATTTAATTTCGATGACCACGAATGATGATGCGATGATCTGATAGATGGAGACTTTCGATGGATCTAAAAATCTACAACGATGATCTCGATGATGTTTGTAGCATACTATCAAAGTTTTACTTCAATCAGATATCGTTATCTTGATCAATTTAGTATAGGTTAGTTTTAATCGTTAAATGATAAATGATTGATCAAAGGATCAAACGGTGTCCGATTATGAGATAATTTTTTTTTATAAATGATCTTGGTTGCTATTTTAATTATTTTTTATGATGATGATTATAAAATTTAACTCGTGAGATGAAGAACGATCTAAAACTATACATCTTCTGATAACCATTCTGAAACTTCATTGGTTGTTATGCTCATGCTTTTATAATATCTGCTTAACATAAACAGTTTATACGAAAATGATTTAAATTTTACTATCATCATCATATAAAATATTTAAAATTATAACAAAGATCATTTAACTAAAAAATTATCTTATAATCGGATGTCGTTTAACATTTTGATTGCTTGTTTCTAATTTAATGGTCGAAATCTTTTCATACTAAATTGACCATAATAACGATATCTGATTGAAGTAAAACTTTGATAGTATGCTACAAAAATCATCAAGATCATCATTGCAGATTTTTGGATTCATCGAAAATCTCCATCTATTAGATCATCGTATCATCATTCATGATCATCGAAATCAAATTTTTCTGATCGATGAAGCTAAGGCTATCGGATCAAAGCGATCTTTTGCGATGACACTCTAATGATAATTATTTAGATAATGAATGATGAAGATAGATATTAAATTTTAAAATTATATAATATTTAAAAAAAATAAAAAAAAATTATTTTTCACCTATGGTAATGGTTATCAAAAATCGCTGCTATAGATCTACGGCAGCGGTTATAGAACCGCTATCGTAGATCTATGATAGTGATTTTTGATAACCACTGCCATAGATCTATGGCAGCGGTTTGATAACTACTACCGTAGGTTAAATTAAAAATTTTTAAATTTTTTCTTTCCTTCCGTGCGCGCTCAATCTCTCTCCCTCTCCTCTTTCTCGTCAGTGAGGCTCCTCCCCCCTGATCGGCATCGATCCTCCTCCCCCCCGATCGACGTCGACCCTCCTTCCTCCTCGATCGATGTCGTCCCTCCTTCTCCCTCCCTCTTCGGCTCTCCCATCCCGACTACCCCTCCCTGCCACCCGCCACCTCCCATCCTGCCCCCCACCCCTCCATCTGACCCTCCCTCGGCCTCCAACGAAACACCCCCTCCGATGAACCCCCATCCGACCCTCCCTTGGCCCCTCACGAAATCCCCCCTCCGACGAACCCCCCTCCACCCTCGCTCAGCCTCCTGCGAAACCCCACCCCCCCACCCCTCCATCCAACCCTCCCTTGGTCCCCAGCAAACCCCCTCTAGTGAACCCCCATCCGACCCTCCTTCGGCCCCCGTGAAATCCCACCCCCCCCCACCACCACCACCATTCTGACTCTCCTTCGGTTGAGTGCGAAGCCTCCTTCGGCCTCCTCATCACTGTGCCCCCTCCCCCTGGCCCTCCATCCCTGGCCGTCCCTACTCTCTCTCTCTTTTATATCTTTTTCTTTCTTCTCTATCTCACTATCTTACTTTTATTTCGCAGGTTACCTCTAGTGCCATTGTCCTCCTCTAGCGTCGTCGCTGACGACCCTCGAAGCTTTCGGTGCGACCCGCTCTCTATAATCGCAGGTATAATTTTTTTTAATTTTATAGTATTATTTATTAATCATGTATATTTATAATAATTTATAAAATATTTATAATAAATATTATAAATATTTATTATAAATATTATAATTATCTGTATGCCATAGTTTTTAGGTCATACCGTGGTGGTAGCCTTGGACCGTGCCATGTCGGCAACTGTGGATTAGATCTATCAACGAGTTGGGTTCAGATCAAAACCTGAATATTCAGATTCAGATCCAATTTTAATTATTGGTACTAGATACAAATCCAAATACCCGATGGATCTGTACTTGAGAGAGGAAGGGAGGGATCCGACCTCACCGCCATCATTGGAAGGGAGGAGGTCTGGGCTCACCACCATCATTGGAAGGGAGGGGATCCGGCCTCACCGACGAGGGAGATCGAGAGAGGAAGAGTGGGAGATCAAAAGAGCAAGAGAGGGAGGGAGAGGGTCTGGCCTCATCGACATCACTGGGAGGGATGGGGTCCAACCTTGCCGGTGAGGGAGATTGAGAGAGTGAGAGATGGAGGGATGGGGTCCGGCCTCATCAGTGAGGAAGATCGAGAGAGAGGAAGAGAGAAAGATTGAGAGATGAAAAAGCTGGAAGGGAGGGGTTCGGCCTCGCCGCCGTCGCAAGCAAGAGAGATCAAAAGAGGGAGTGATCGAGGGGATGGCACACAACCGAGCCGGCTCGGATACGGAGTCGAGTCGGCTCGGATACGCAGCCGAGCCAGCTCGGGCCGTGATCGAACTGGCTGAAGGAGGATCCTAGTTGGATGTCTCAAGCATGGAGTTGGCTGTCTCAGGTATGGAGCCGGCTCATCTTCCAAGCGAATAGAATTTGATATGTCACGATGTTATATTGATTAATGTTCATTAACGTTTCAGGTCATAATGGCATTGAAATGTCATTTAGCTTTCATCCCTACCTCTTGATGGGTTAGGCGCAGTTCAGCATCCGAGGAGCAGTCAGAGCATACTCCATCCACCTCGGCATCGACTGCTCAGGGACCTTCACCATCAGCATCTACTCCACCAGCGGCATCTACTCCACCGACAGTTGAGCCTCTACCGTCGCAGGCATCTAAGTATACTTTTTTATTATATTAGTACAACTTTATTTTTTATATAGTATTTGTACACTTATATATTTGTATAACGTATTTGCATTGTAGGTACATCATCCAGTCGGATATTTCATGGTTCCACACGTATGGCATATGTATGGAACCACCAGCATCAGGTGATGGTACTGTATGATGCAGAGGAAACGTCGATAGGGAAGATCGCGTGGGACATGCATTCCTTTTTTGGAGTGCTTGTGAGGCGGTCAGACATCAATCCCGTAGAGCCCAGAGACTGGCATTTGATGGATGCTATCGTCAGAGATCGGATATAAGAGGAGATATGGGTAAGTACATGCATCTTAGTTATATTTATGTATTTTATATGTTTACACTATATATGTTTGATTAGAATAATTTTGCAACTGATTTTTGATAAATGTATGCAGAGAAGGTATGACTTTTTCGATCACAAGAGGACTCGAGATGTCCAACTAAAGAAGATCAAGAAGTTGTACTAGGATTACAAGGTTAAACTTTACAGAGGATGGCTTGAGCATCGATGAGACACTTCAAAGAAGCTTGTTCCCTGGATACAGGACTGTCCTCTGAGTCAGTGAGAGAGGATGGTTAGACACTGGAGGAGCTAAGAGTTTGAGATAAAATTTTTAACTTTTAAATTTTTCAATATGCTTAAAGTTTTATTTAAATATTTTTTAAATATTTATTATTTATTTAAATACTTGTTAGGCTACCTCTCATCAGAACTAGGAGAACTGTGCAGTCCAGGAGTATACACACACCCTAGGCCATGAGTCTATGGCCAGTCGTATGCATAGAGAGATAATTAATTCTAAATCTTACTAGATAAATTAAATTCATATTTTTTTATCATCTTTCTGATAAATTTATTCTTTGTTATAGCTGATGAGAGATGGAGTGATGCCCAGCTGTAGCGAGATCTTTCGATTCAGTAGCACGGACAAGACGGGCAGGTCGATGAACATCACGATCGGACATATTTTTATAAGTATTAAATATATTGGTATATATGATTAGTATTATAGTATTTTTTTATAAAATTTTATTTTAATTTATAATTATAGGATCAGTTAGATGCACTCACGAGCAAGGGCTCGGATACCTCTAGGCCTCATGACCATCTGTCTTAGGTCTTAAGGCCTGAGCACTCTGGGAGGATCCGATGCAGATCCGGACATATGCCGACAAGCTACTGATTCGAGGCGAGCATCTCCTCATAGATTTTTGGTGTCATCAGCTAGGAGGAGCTTGAGGAGGCATTGGCATGAGCAGATCATGCTGCAATGCGAACAGATCGGGCTGAGGAGCGCGCATCTCATCTGGAGGGCATCGTGAGAGACATGATGTCGACGCTCAATGCATATTTTGGAGTCATGGGCTTTGAGAATATATTGGCCCATATTTCAGCTCTAACTCCAGCTTCAGCTCCAGCTCTAGCTCCGACTCCAGCTCCAAGTGACGACGACGACAACGATGATGTAGATTTAGAAGACTTTTGATGTATTTTATTTTTTTTTAAAAAAAATATTATAATAAAATTTATTTATTAATAAAATTTTAGCATTTGTGAATAATTTTTATGTTTATTATATTTTTTTATGGTATATATCTATATTTATCAGGTAAAATATATAAAAAAAATATAAATTTTATTTTTTTTAATTATTCAAGATCTATGATAGCGATTTTATAATCGTTACCATATCCGTACCAATCGCTGTCATAGATCCAGTGCCAACCGCTATACTAAACCTATGGCAGCGGTTAAGAAATCGCTGCTATAGATTATCTATGGCAACGGTTATGTAACCGCTGCTATAGATATCCTATGGCAGCAGTTACATAACCACTGTGATAGATCGATCTATTGCAGCGATTTATAAACCGCTTCAATAGGCCATCTATGACAGCGGTTCTAACAACCGCTCCCATAGAGCTACGACGATGATCGTAATAGCAGTAGTTAAAAAACTGCTGTCATAGTTTATGGCAGTAATTTTTTGGACTACGACAGCGATTATAAACCACTATCATAGCCCTTTTTTTGTAGTAAAGTCACAATCTCTATACATAAACCATCATATCCAGAATATTTCATACATGATTAAGTCATGAATGAGTATGAACTAAAATAGAGATTCATATATACAAAATTTTATAATAGTCTTAGGTCAAAGGATTACTTACACAACTCCCACTAAGAGAAACATCTTTTGATAGTTAAGTAAGACTCCATAAAATATTCTCTTGGCAGATTAATTCGGTGAACTTATTCTCTAATCAGCATCCATATTCTTGTATTAGTGTCCTATACAAATGACTGTGAAATCAGCCATCCTTTCCATCAAGCATACATAGGATGTGCTAGTCTTTTCGAAAATATTGATCCCCAACTTAATGGTCCATCAACTAAAAATATTTTGAATTAGAATTTTAGGATTTTAGGTCTCATTGATATGATTTCATCATAGCCCTAAAATCATTGTCCTAATCCATGGGGTTCATCATAATCTTAAAAAATATAAGATGCAGCATATGATACAAAAATATCTTTTATTTATTTATAAAAATATCATGTATATGAGTAGGAAGATCAATAGAAAATCTATCACATACAAATTATGATTGGCTTGTAAGGTATATTTCTTTTAATCTTCCACTTGTAATAAAGTCAATCGTCTTTATATTTTATTCCCATACAATCAAGGAAACAATCAAACTGTTGTTATGGTAAAGCTTTAGTGAATGAATTTACTATATTGTTCTTTGTATCTACGCATTCAATGATTACATCTTGTCTCTCGATAATCTCATGAACGAGGTGGAAGCATCTTAGAATGTGCTTAGATTTATGATGAGACCTAGATTCCTTTGCTTGAGCAACGACTCTAATATTATCATAATAAAGTAGTACTGGATTCACGATCTCAGAAACAATATCCAACTCAGTGATGAACTTCTTTATTCAGATAGCTTTCTTGGCAACTTTACTTATAGTAATATACTCTACTTCAGTAACAGAGTCAGCTATAATCTGCTACTTGGAACTCTTTCAACTCACTGCTCCATCATATAGAGTAAAGATATATACTAAAGTGGACTTACTATCATTTGAAAATGATTAAAAACTAGAGTTAGAATATCCTTCTAGTTTTAACTCAAATCCAACATATATTAGAAAAGATATCTTAGTCATTTTTAAGTACTTAAGAATGTTTTTTTACTACTTTCCAATGACCCTCTCCTAGATCAACCTAAAATCTACTGACTATGCCCAAGACATAAGCAACATCAGGCCTGGTACATAACATAGCATATATTATTAGTCCTACTACTTAAGCAAAAGGTATAGAACTCATTATATTTCCCTCTTTAGGTGTCTTAGGAGATATCTCTTTAGAGAGATATATCCCTTGACTCATGGATAAGTAACCTCTTTTACTTCCATCAATACTGAATCTTTTCAGCATAGGATCTATGTACCTAGAGTGGGATAAGTCTAGCATCCTTTTGGATCTATCTCTATAGATCTTTATATCAAGTATATAGGATGCATGCTTCACCTTAGTCTTTCATGAAAAATTTTCTTGATAGCTATATCTTGACTGATTGTAATATTGGGATATTATTTTCAATAAGAAGTATGTCATCTACATATAATACCAAGAAGACTATGGTACACCCACTTATCTTCTTGTACACCTAAGATTCATCTACATTTTTTATGAAGTCAAACTCTTTGATTGTTACATCAAAATGGATGTTCCAACTTCTTGAGACCTACTTTAATTCATAAATGAATTTCTTAAGCTTACATATTTGATTTGCTCTCCCACTTGAGATAAATTCTTCTGACTGAGTCATATAAATCTCTTTCTCAAGAAAATCATTAAGGAAGATAATTTTCACATGTATCTACCAGATTTCATAGTCATAGAGATAAGTCTTTGAGCTGATCCACGTATTTGATTATATTATTATTATTATTATTATTTTTCTATTATAATTTTTTGGTACAAGATCCTCATCAAGTGGTATTAGAGTGAGCTGATATCTCAACAAATTGATATCAGAGCCAGATGGTACTAGAGCATAGATTGCAGTAGTGGTGATAAAAATTAAAGAATATGAAAAAGATAAGTGCAATCAATTAAGGTGGAGATCAACAGGTTCGATGGAAAGGATAATTTCTTCTTATGGTAAGCAAGGGTAAAGAATATCCTCATCCAATATGGGTTGATCGATGCTCTCTTGTATGACGAGATGCCAGCCACTATCGAGGTGAAGAATTGAAAGTAGATCTAGATGCAAGCGATGAGCATGATCTGCTTATACCTAGCAGATGATGTCGTGATCTATGTACTTGATGAAACTTTTCTGACGGTGTTGTGGTCGAAGCTCGAGGAGTTGTACATGACGAAGTCGCTTACCAACATACTATTTTTTTAAAAGCAGTTCTACCAGCTGTAAATGAACAAAGGTCAGAGTGTGCAGAAGTATCAATCCAATTTTTAGAAGATCCTCATCGACCTCCTCAGCATTGGCGAAAAAGTTAAAGAGGAGATCAGAGCATTGGTCTTGCTATCATCGCTTTCACCCTCTTTTAAGTCTTTGGTGACTGCTCTTCTTGTAGGTAAGAGCACTATCAAGATAGAAGATGTGACTTTTGCACTACTCCTGAATGAGATTCTTAAATGGTAGAACCAAGCCTCGAGTTCAAATAACAACTCGACACTGATGGTGACTAGAGATGATGGCGGCAGAAGATGGAGCGACAGAAGATCATGAGGTGAACGATCCAAGTCCAAGACAAGGGACTAGAGCAAGATCAGATACTACCGATGTAACGAGTTAGGATATCGAGTCAAGAATTGCCCACAACTTAAAGATCGAATGAGGGCTATTGTGGTGATGGCCTGTAGCAATACAGAAGATAGTGATGATATCCTTCTAGTTATTGATGAGGTATCTACTTTTTTCTATTAGTGAATTATGGATTCTTCTTGTTTCCATCATGTATGTTATAGAGAGGAGTTGCTTTACTCCCTAAAGACTAGTGAGGGCACTATATTCCTGCCATATGGATCTAGGTATGAAATCAAGGACAATGGGATGGTCAGCATGAAGCTCCATGATAGAATAGTGAAGAACTTGGAAGAGATCCAATACATACCCAGCTTTAAGAAGAATCTAATCTCACTGAGTAGAATAAATTCGATCGACTTCAGATGAAAAGCTAATGGAGGATCCCTGAAGGTCATGCACGACAGTAGGATGGTATTAAGAGGAAAAAAATATGGAGGACATTATCTCATGGTAGGGAGCCCAGTGCGAGGTGGAGCTTCAAGTGGAGATGGATCGGGCACGGGATAGAAGATTGATAGGAACGCGATGTTGTCGTTAAGACACCGTGTTTATCAGTTTAATCCAACTTCTAAAAATAATTAAAAATGCATAGATAGTAATGAGTCGGATCGAATTCACAAGAAAGGTAGTGTTTTTAGATTTAAAATCTTTAATTTTTTTTTTTTTAAAAAAAATTAAAAATAGATTTTGAAGTCGAAAATTAAAATTACGAAATGAAAATTAAATTATGCAGAAAAGTAAACTTGGTACTAAGATCTACTAGTTAGATCTTAGCATCTACTTGTAGAAAAATAAAAAATAATAATTAAAATATAAAAATTAGATTATAATAAAAATAAAGAGCATAAAATTAAAGAACATAAAAATAAATATTACATTAATTAAAATTTTATACTTTAAATACATAAAAAGAAGAAATTAAAACAAGCTGATCTCTAATCTTGGATTGATATTGGCAGAAAGATGGTATAGAAGTCCAGCTCTTCTTCTCGGCATCCATTGTTTTGAAGCAGCCTTTAACCCATAGCCTAGCTTCATCGTGTACCAAAGCTTCATCTTGATCGGAGATGTTGATTTCTGAAGGCCGGGGGTCCTTTTTATAAAGCTAGGAGGGCTAGAGAGTTTGCTTCTAAGCAATATGGGACTAAGGGGCTCTTTGATCATCAAAATATAAAGAAATCTAAATAAAAATTAGATTAAAAGAAGTTCTAGATGAATTCTGCTACTCTGGATGAAATCTGACCGTAAATAGAAATCCAATGGTCCAAAAATCATCAAAATCGGATGTGTTCAGTCCAGATCAGATCGGATTAAATTTTGGCCATCCGATCGTGCATTAATGGAGAAAATCTGACCGCAAATCACACGTCGGGAGTCCTGATCACTATCGGGAGCATTTTGGACCGTTGGATCTTCATCTCTTGATTTTTTGGCTATCAGATCGCGCCAGATCGCTGATAGAATTTGAATCAAATTCGAAAATAACCACATCGTCCGATCATGACTGCAATCAACCACAGCCAATCAGCACCTCTGTTGTCGAGTGAAAAGACCAGATTGCCCTGTGAGCCACGATAAATTTCTGTAGACCCTTTAAGGGTCTAGGTCTGCCACATGTCACGCTGTGATTCGTCGGTTTATGCTGAGCTGGCGGTCCACGCTTGGATCGTGGACCGGCTGATGGCTTCAATGGCTGAGTTGGCTTTGATGGCTTGGCTTGGCTTGGTGGCTTGGCTTGCAGAGCCGGCTGTGCTATTTTCTTTTTTATTTAAATTTTATTTATTTTATTTTTTTAGAAATTCATATCTTCTTCGTTTTACGTAAAACTTATTTCATTATGATCAAAAAAATAAACTCTTTCTATTAATAATAAAATTTTATTTTATATTTTTATTATTTTATAATTAATTTTTTAATTAATAAAAATATAAATTTTTTAAAAATTATATATAAATTAATCATTAATTCTTAAAAATTAATATGAATTAATTGATAAATTAATACTTTTATTGATGAATTTATGATGCTTATCACACCCTCCAACTTAAGCTTTGCTCCTTCTCGAGTAAAGAAAGAATTTAGTTTTAAATATCTTTTTAACTTTAGAGTTTTGAATTTTATCTAAACAGTATTTAAAATGGCCATTGATATTCAGTAGAGCTTAAATGAGATATATCATTGGGGTATTAATACTTATCAATAGAAAAATTAAGTAAAGAATATTAAATTTTTTAGAACTTTTTCTAAATTATCCCACCTTTATCTTTGATTTGTCTAAACTTTTATATAGGCAAGTGTATTGCTACTTCCGTCCTTCATTTATTAATTTTTATTTTCATATTGCTCACTTTTTGATGCGAATATCATTGCTTACTTAGGCAACGGGACCCGATTACTCGATGAAAAACTAATTTTTTTTTTTTTTTTTAATGTTGTATCACTATTAAGTGTCTTAACTCCTTAAGCTTTCTATTTGATCCATGTAGCGAGTCTTGGGCCAATGACTTCCAAACCAGTTGGCTTTAGGGCACTAGGTATAGAATACCCCTTGGGCTTACTAGCTCGAATCAAATAGGCTACGAGTTAAGACTAGCTTTACAACGAGCTTCTTTGCCCTTCCACCTTTTGATGTGAAACTTAATGCTTGGTTAGGCAAAGAGGCCCGATTACTCAGTGAGAAGTACTTGAAAATTATTTTATTAAAATAAATTTGTTATATGAAGAAACGTATAGTTACCCTACACAAGCCTATAAAAAGTAGACTTTTCTTTGATGCTAGTAGAAATAATTAGAAATGCTCTAAGGAAAAACTTTTTATGTTCTAGACTTAACTCTTTATTGAATTTTCTTAATACTTGATTCCTCAATATCTCATAGATTCTCTGATCTATGTATCAATTTTCTTTTAAAAATGCTTAGTTTAATTTGATTCTTAAGCATAATCAGGTGTCTAAATACTAAATACTAACTTTTTCGAGGACTTAAAATTTTAAAATTTTTATTTTTCTTCTCCTAACTTAATCGACATTATCCTCAGTGGAGAAGAAAAAAATAAAGGATGTAATAAAAAACATGAAAGAATACACCTGACTATATTTTTGGTCCAACACATGCCTTTGAAAATTTGGGCTCTCCCTCTAACTTATTCAAATTATCCTAAAAAAAAATAAACTAAAAAGATAAATTAGATAAAAACTAAATATTGGGTTGCCTCCCAATAAGTGCTAAGTTTACCGTCTTCAGCCAGACACAATGCAGCTTACTATCCTGTGTCAAATATTGGATTGACAAATTCCAATGATTTTGAATTGCCAATCTCAGAAAGTTGATTTGTAATCTCATTATTGATATATTCATTGTTAATTTCAGGGATATAATTTATGATTCCATTCTTAGACCCATATTTATTAAAAATTTCTCCTATTTGTTCTTCTAAAATACTCATGAATGGAGTTTTAGGAGTTAAGTTTGATTCAATGAATACTGGAATGGTGACTAAAGGCTATTTTAATTCTGGAGGTAAATTAATGTGATCTTGTTTAAATAACTTCATTGATATTTCATTACATGCCTCTTGATTTTTGTAAGAAGAATTGACTTCTAGGATTGAAGGGAACAGACTTTTGGATTTATAAGTCTCGGATAAATCATCTATTCTCTTTTCCCCTTTTTCTATCTTATTTAAACTAGAACCAGCATCCGTACTAGTTCTTAGCTTAGGTTCTTCTATATGGTTAGTCTCAGTACTAATCAGTTTCTCTAATTTTTTATTTTGGCTAGCATCAATATTAGCCTCTCTCACCTGATCTTGGTATGGATCCATAAGAATTCTATAGCTTTTAAGTTTAGGAATTACTTTGATATTCTCAGATTGGGGATTCTTAAGTGAGACATTAAATTGATAACTGGTTCAGATGGTTGGTGGACATTAGGTGGGTTGTTTAAAATAGATAGGTTTGATAGTTGATCTAGTTCTCTCCTTGTGTTAGACTCAACTAATTATCCTATTTGAGCTTCTAGTCTGGCGATAGATTGCTGTTGAGTCAAAATCAATTATTGAAGTTGGTTAAATCTATCATCAGCAAGATTGATCTGTTGAGGAGGTGGATATGAGGGCTGATTATGATATGGTGGCTGAAAAGGCTTACTAGACTGACCTCTATTATAGGCATAATTTTGGTATTGGGATCTATTTTGATAATTTTGTACCGATAAAATTTGGGTATGAGCCTGAGTCTGTTGAGATGTCTAAGAAAAATTATGGTGGTTGCTCCAATCTAGATTATATGAATTTGAAAATGGATCATTAACCGACTTGGAGTAGTCTTTAGCAGCTTAGACTTATTCTTGGATAAAAGATGAAAACTGTGCAGTCATAGGACATTCACTCACATGATGGGTTGGGCTAGCACAGATTGAACAAATCTTCTGATAATTAGAAGATGATGTGAACTGTGCAGGAGATTGTTGACTTAGGGTTAGAACTTGATCTAATTTCTAAGCAAGAAAGTCCACTTTATTTATCAAATTTAAATCAGTCTTATGACTAGATTCTAGATGTTTAAATTTATGGATCCCTACATAGGTTTGATGGAAAGACAACGAAGCATGGTTAATTGAGTTTTCACTCAGGATTTCAAATAAGGTATAGGCTTCGTTCTCACTCTTGTTCATAAATGCATCTCCACAGGATGCATCTATTATCTGTCTGTATTGAACTCCTAAACCCTCATAGAAAGCTTGAACTATTTGCCACTTAGATAGACCATGGTGTGGGCATTTTCTAAGAAGTTTCTTAAGTTTCTCCCATGACTCGTGAATCTGTTCTCCTGGAAGTTGAGTAAATCCAGTGATAGCTCGCCTCATAGTATTGATTCGGCCTATGGGGTAAATTTTTTTAAGAAATTCACTTTGTAAGTCAGCCCAAGTTTTAATTGGTCTCCCTATTCTCCCAAGCCAGTACTTAGCTTTATCTTTTAATGATAAGGGAAATAAAATTAGTCTAAGGGCATCATTAGTTAAATTTTTAATTCTCACCATAGAGCAGATTTCTAAGAATTCATTCAAATATTTATAAGGATCTTCATTGGTGTTCCCATAAAAAGATGGAAGCATCTGGATTGTAGTCGGCTCGATCTCATAGTGGATAGCATGAATTTTAGGTAATTGGATACAAGTTGATGGATTATAGGTGGAAGAAATAAAGTATTTCTTCATCTGCTTAGGTGGTTCTCTAAAATTTTCAGCCATTTGGTTATCGGGTTTAAAACAATTCAGCCTTTTAATTTTATGGTTGGGTTCAGCTAGATTAGGTAAAGCAATTTTCTACAATGCATGCACTAGTGCAACCCTAACGTGTGGTTCAAATTTTTTTTTAAAATTTTTTATATTTTTTATTATTTTATTTATATTAAAGATTAATTATTTTATTTATTAATTAAATTTAATTATTATTTTTAATATTTTTTAGTTAGTTAAATTTAATTTTTATTTTATTTTATTTTTAAAGAAGAAAAAAGAAGAAAGAAAGAAGAGTTCTAAAGAACAGGTCCTAAGGAGTCCTAGAACTAAGAAGAGAGAAAAGAATTAAGTTTAATTAGATTTGATGTTGGTTAGCAATCAAGTTGGTCAATCAATCCTGACTAGGAGTTATCCTTGATCTAGACAGCTCCTAACTGTCAAGGTCACCTTCAAGCCCTCCAAGTGTAGGATTAGCCAATCAACTAGCTAGGTAAATATAAGATCGGTGGGAGTCCCCCCGTTGCTTGCCTCAGACATCAATTATACTTGGTCAGGTAAGCGAACGAAACTAATTAAAAATCACCTTCCTTCGAACCTAGTCATCCCTGAATCACTTTTCTAGACACCAGTCAAATTGACTAACCCTAACCTGGTTCAACTCTTAGGGTTCTTTGTTTTATTGAGCTCGAGTTCCTAGGTTTGATGTCTAATTGATTTTAAAATTAAAGGCTTAGGTCAATGCAGGATGTTGGTTGGTTGTTTGTGGGCTAAGAAAGGGTGATCAAATCTTCACCTTATATTGTTTAATTGGGTTGTACCCTTAATTTGGTTTAATATGAATATGCATAAAAAATTTTCAATCAAAGGGTTCTATGCAATTTAAACTAGGTGTATGCAACTAATTAAATTCTGAAAGACTTACCTTGCCTCCAGCAATTACCAAAAATAAAAATAAAAATAAAACTAATATGATGCCTGCTCTAAACAGTTAGGATTTCTAATCTTATCATGAGATTTTTAATTAGATTTAAGTGGATATATTTTTTTTATAATTTAATAAATAAATAAATAAAAAAGACTAAGGTTGGGATTGATCTCACCAAGCAAAACTTCTGGTTCTTTTTATTCTTTAATCTCTTTTTTTGTAAAATAATAAAAAAAATTAGCAAGCAATATTTATAAGAAGATAAAAATTTTATTTATAATTTATTTATAAAAAAATCAAAGAGATCAAAAATTTAATATCCGTGCCTTCTCCGATAATGGTGCCAAAAACTTGATAGGAATGTGATATTGTCGTTAAGACACCGTGTTTATCAGTTTAATCCAACTTTTAAAAATAATTAAAAATGCATAGATAGTAGTGAGTTGGGTCAAATCCATAGGAAAGGTAGTATTTTTAGATTTGAAATTTTTAATTTTTTTTTTTTTAAAAAAATAGAAATAGATTTTGAAGTCGGAAATTAAAATTGCGAAGTGAAAATTAAATTATGCAGAAAAGTAAACTTGGTACTAAGATCTACTAGTTAGATCTTAGCATCTACTTATAGAAAAATAAAAAATAATAATTAAAATATAGAAATTAGATTGCAATAAAAATAAAGAGCATAAAATTAAAGAATATAAAAATAAATTTTGCATTAATTAAAATTTTATAATTTAAATACATAAAAAGAAGAAATTAAAATAAGCTGATCTCTAATCTTGAATCGATATTGGCAGAAAAATGGTGTAGAAACCCAGCTCTTCTTCTCAGCATCCGTTGCTTTGAAGCAGCCTTTAACCCATAGCCTGGCTTCGTCCTATACCAAAGCTTCACATTGATCGAAGATGTTGATTTCTGAAGGCCTGGGATCCTTTTTATAGAGCCAGGAGGGCTGGAGAGTTTGCTTCTAGGCAATATGGGACTAAGGGGCTCTTTGATCATCAAAATATAAAGAAATCTAAATAAAAATTGGATTAAAAGAAGTTCTAGATAAATTCTGCTACTCTGGATGAAATATGGTCGTAAATAGGAATCCAATGGTTCAAAAATTATCAAAATCGGATGTGTATCAGTCCAGATCAGGTCGAATTAAATTCTGACCATCCGATCGTGCGTTGATGGAGGAAATCTGGCCGCAAATCATACATCGGGAGTCCTGATCACCGTCGGGAGCATTTTGGATCGTTGGATCTTCATCATTTGGTTTTTTGGCCATCGGATCGCGCTAGATTACTGATAGAATTTGAATCAAACTCGAAAATAACCACCACCATCCGATCATGACCACAATCAACCACAGCCAATCAGCGCCTTTGTTGTCGAGTGAAAAGACCAGATTGCCCTGTGAGCCACGATAAATTTTTGTAGACCCTTTAAGGGTCTAGGTCCGCCACATGTCGCAATGTGATTCGTCGGTTTTTGCTGATCTGGCGGTCTACGCCTGGATCGTGAACCGGCTGATGGCTTCAACGGCTGAGTCGGCTTTGATGGCTTGGCTTGGTGGCTTAGCTTGCGAAGCCAACTGAGCCATTTTCTTTTTTATTTAAATTTTATTTATTTTATTTTTTTAGAAATTCATATCTTCTTCGTTTTAGCTCCGTTTTATGTGAAACTTATTTTATTATGTGATAGGGACGCGATGCTGTCGTTAAGACACCGTGTTTATCAGTTTAATCCGACTTCTTAAAATCATTAAAATTGTGTAGATAGTAGTGAGTCGGGTCGAATCCATAGGGAAGGTAGTGTTTTTAGATTTGAAATCTTTGATTTTATAAAAGAACAAAATAAAAAAGAAGAGTTTCGAGATCAAAAGTGAAGTCGGAAAATAAAAAGCGAAAATTAAAAGATGAAGGAATTTAAACTTGGTACTAAGATCTACTAATTAGATCTTAGCATCTACTTGCAATAAAAAAATAATAATTAAAGTACAGAAATTAAATTATAATAAAAATTAAAAGTAATAAATTAAAATACAAAAATAAAATTTTTATTAATTAAAATTTTAGAATTTTAAATAACATAGATTAAAAAGAATAAAATAGCTTGATCTCTGATCTTGGATCGGCATTGGCAGAAAGATGGTGTAGAAGCTCGGCTCTTCTTCTCGGCACCCGTTGCTTCGAAGCAGCCTTTAACCTATAGCCTGGCTTCGCCCTGTACCAAAGCTTCACCTTGATCGGAGATATCAATTTTTGATGGCCTGGGGTCCTTTTTATAGAGCTAGGAGTGCTGGATATTTTTTCTAAAGGCAATATAGGACTAATAGCCTTTGTAATCGTAAAAATATAAAGAAATTTGGATAAAATTTGAATTAAAATAGCTCTGATACGACTCTGGTAAATCTGATAAAATCCATCCGTTCAACAGAAATCCAACGGTCCAAAAATCATCAAAATCGGATGAAAGCTCAGATCGGGTCGGATTAAATTTTGGCCTTGTGATCGCGCTTTGATCGAGAAATCTAGCCGCAAATCGCGCTTCGGGAGTCTTGAACACTGCCGGCAGCATTCTGAACCGTCGGATCATCGCCTGGATCGAGCGCTGCCGTTCGATGGTAATCCGCATGATGTTTGTATCTGAATAAAATTCGGAAGCAACTACAGCCGTCCGAATCCTGACCGCAAAAACCACATCCGTCGATCGCGCAATAACTGTTCCATGGACCGCGTGACCAGCCGTACCGCACACACAACCAATCAGCACCACCGTTGTCGGGTGAAAAGACTAAATTACCCTTGTGAGCCGCGATAAATTTTGTAGACCCTTAAGGGTCTAGGTTCACCACGTGCAATCTCTGATTCCCGGAATTTGCTGAGCTGGCGGTCCACGCCTACGCAGGATCGACGGCTGATGGCTTTAACTGGCTGAGTCAGCTTGATGGCTTGCTTGGCTTGGTGGCTTGGCTTACGGAGCCGGCTGAGCCTTTTTTTTTTTATTTAATTTTATTTTTTTTTATATCTTTCAAAATTCATATTTTTCCTTTTAGCTCCGTTTTACTTGAAATTATTTCATTGTGATCAGAAAAATGACTCTTTCTATTTGATAATAAAAATTTATTTTAAATTTTGTATTTTTTAATTAATTTTTTAATTAATAAAATATGAATTTTTTAAAAATATATATAAATTGATATTAATTTTTAAAAATTAATATTAATTAATTGATAAATTAATACTTTATTGATGAATTATTATACTTAATCACACCCCCAACTTAAGCTTTGCTCGTCCTCGAGTAAAGAAAGAATTTAGTTTTAAATACTTTTAACTTTTAGAGTTTGAATTTTATCTAAGCAATTTTAAAATGGCCATTGATATTCAGTAGAGCTTAAATGAGAGATATCATTAGGTATTAATACTTTCAATAGAAAAATTAAGTAAAGAAATTAAATTTTTAGAACTTTTTCTAAATTATTTCACTTTTATCTCTCTGATTTGTCTAAACTTTATAATAGGCAGGTGTATTGCTACTTCCTCCTTCATTTATTAATTTTTATTTCACATGCCCATTTTTGACGCGAATATCATTGTTACTTAGGCAAGGACCCGATTACTCGGTGAAAACCAATCTTCTCTTTTTTCTTTTTTTTTTAATGTTGTACACTATTGAGTGTCTTAACTCCTTAAGCTTTCTATTTGATCCATTAGCGAAGTCTTGGCCAATGACTCCAAATCAGTTGGTTTTAGGGACTAGGTATAGATATCCCTGGGCTTACTAGCTCGAATCAAAAGGTACGAGTTTAAGACTAGCTTTAAAACGAGCTTTTTGTCCTTCCCCCTTTGATCGAAACTCAATGCTTGCTTAGGCAAAGAGGCCCGGTTACTCAGCAGAAGTACTTGGAAATATTAAAATAAATTTTTATATGAAGAAACGTATAGTTACCCTACACAAGCTATAAAATAGACTGTTTTCTTTGATGCTAGTAGAAATAATTAGAAATGCTCCAAGGAAAAATTTTTATGTTCTGGACTTAAATCTTTATTAAATTTTTTTAATATCGATTCCTCAATATCTCATAGATTCTCTATCTGTGCATCAATTTTATTTTAAATGCTTAGTTTAATTCGATTCTTAAGCATAATCAAGTTCTAAATACTAAATACTAACTTTTTTAGGACTTAAAATTTTAAAAAATTTTATTTTTTCCCTCCCCCAACTTAATCGACATTATCCTCAATGGAGAAGAAAAAATAAAGGAGTAAAAAAAGAACATGAAGAATACACCTAATCAGTATATATATATAATTTTTATTATTTATTTTTTTTTTATTATTTTTTTATTTTTCGGTCCAGCACATGCTTTTGAAAATTTGAGCTCTCCCTCCAACTTATTCAAATTATCCTAAAAAAGATAAACTAAAAAGATAAATTAGATAAAAACTAAATATTGGGTTGCCTCCCAACAGCGGCTAAGTTTACCGTCTTCAGCCAGACCAATGGTAGCTCACTATCCTGTGTCGAATATTGGATTGACAAATTCAAATGATTTTGATTGCCAATCTCAGAAATTGTTGATTTTTAATCCATTATTGATATATTCACTGTTAATTTTTGGGATATATTTTATGATTCCATTCTCAGACCTTTATGTTTATTAAAATTCTCCTATTTGTTCTTCTAAAATGCTCATGAAATGGAGTTTTTAGGAGTTAAGTTTGATTCAATGGTGCGAATGGTGACTAAAGGCATTTTAATTCTGAGAGGTAAATTAATGTGATCCTGCTTAAAACAACTCTATTATATTTCATTACATGCCTTTTGATTTTTAAGAAGAACAGCTTTCTAGGGTTGAAGGAACTAGACTTAGGATTTATAAGTCTCGGAGTAAATCATCATTCTCTTTTTCCCTTATTTTCTATCTCAGTACTAATTCCTGACTTGGTTCTTCTATGTTGTGTTCTCAGTACTAATCAGTTCTTCTAAATTTTCATTTTGGCTAGCATCAATACTAGCCTCTCTCACCTGGTCTTGGTATGGTTCCATAAGAATCCTATAGCTTTAAGTTCAGGAATACTTTGTATTCTCTAATTGGGGATTCTTAGATGAAACATAGATTGATAATTTATCTAGTGGTTGGTGGTCATAGGTGGGTTGTTTTGAAATTGTAGGTTCGATAGTTGATCTAGTTCTCTTCTCATGTTAGACTCAACTAATATCCTATTTGAGCTTCTAGTCTGGCGATAGATTGCTGTTGATTAGAATTAATTGTTGAAGTTGGTTAAATCTATCATCAGCTAGATTGGTCTGTTGAGGAGGTGGTATGAGGGCTGATTATAATATGATGGCTGGTTAAAACTGACTAGGCTGACCATTATATAGACATAATTTGATAATTTTGCTCAAGTGAAATTTGGGTCTGAGCCTGAGTCTGTTGGATGTCCAAGAAAAATTAAAGTTACTCCAATCTGAATTATATGAATTTGAAAATGGGTCATTAATAATTTGGATATCCTTGAGTAGCTTGAACTTGTTCTTGGATAAAATATGGAAAACTGTGCAGTCATAGGATATTCACTTACATGATGGGTTGGACTAGCACAGATTGAATAACTCTCCTGATAATTAGAAGATTGTTGACCTAGGATTAGGAGTTGATCTATTTTCTGATCAAGAAGGTCAACTTTATCTAATTTTTTGACTATTAGATTTATTTAGCCATTTGATTATTATGTTTAATGTGAATCAACCATTCAAATTAAGTTCAACTAAATCCAGAAAAAGCGATTTCCTACCATGCATGTATTAGTGTAACCGTAATGTATTGGTTTAAAATTTTTAGAATATTTATATTTATTTTTATTTATTATTATTTTAATTATATTAAAAAGTTAATTTTTTTAATTATTATTTGTTAAATTTAATTTAATTTATTTAATTTTAATTATTAATTTTTAGTTAGTTTTAATTTTTTTTTTATTTTATTTTTAGAGGAAAAGGAGAGAAAGAAAAAGAGTTCCAAAGAAGAGGTCCTAAGGAGTCCTAGAACTAAGAAGAAAGAGAAGAATTCGGTTTAATTAGATCTAATGTTGGTTAGCAATCAAGTTGGTCAATCAATCCTGACTAAGGGTATCCTAGATCTAGACAGCTCCTAACTGCCAAGGTCACCTTCAAGCCCTCCAAGTGTAGGATTAGCCAATCAACTAAGCTAGATAAGTGTTAGGTCGGTGGGAGTCCACCGTTGCTTGCCTTAGACACTAATTGTGCTGGCAGGTAAGCGAACGGAATCAATTAGAAACCACCTTCCTTCGACGCAGTCGTCCCTGAACCACTTTCCTAGACACCAGTTAAATTGACTTATCCTAACCCGGTTCAACTCTTAGGATTTCTTGTCCTATTGAGCTTGAGTTCCTAGGGTTGATGTCTAATTGATTTTAATTTAAAGGCTTAGGTCAATGCAGGATGTTGATTGGTTGTTTGTGCGTAAGGAAGGTTGATCAAATCCCCACCTTATCTTGTTTAATTGGGTTGTGCCCTTAATTTGATTTAATATGAATATGCACGAAAAAAAAAAAAAAATTCAATCAAAGGTTTTATGCAATTTAAACTAGATGCATGTAACTAATTAAATTATGAAAGCTTACCTTGCTCCAGCAATCACCAAAAAAAATAAAATAAAAATAAAGATAAAAATAAAACTAATATGATGCATGCTCTAAGCAGTTAAGATTTCTAATCTTGTCATGAGATTTTTTAATTAGGTTTAAATGAATATTTTTTTAAATTAATTTAAAAATAAAATAAATAAATAAATAAAATAAAAAGAAAAGAGAACTAGGGTTAGGATTGATCTCACCAGGCAAAACTTTTGATTCTTTTTGTTCTTTTTTTTCTTTTCCTGCAAAATAATAAAAAAAATTAGCAAGAAAATAAAAATTTTATTTATAATTTATTTATAGAAAAATCAAAGAGATCAAAAATTTAATATCCGTGCCTTCCCCGGCAACGGTGATAAAAACTTGGTGCATTTGCCGGAATTATTTTTAATAAATCAAAAAAAATTAAAATCAAAAATCAAAAACCTTCCCCAGCAGCAGCGCCAAAAACTTGATAGGGACGCGATGCTGTCGTTAAGACACCGTGTTTATCAGTTTAATCCGACTTCTTAAAATCATTAAAATTTTATAGATAGTAGTGAGTCGGATCGAATCCACAGGGAAGGTAGTGTTTTTAGATTTGAAATCTTTGATTTTATAAAAGAACAAAATAAAAAAGAAGAGTTTCGAGATCAAAAGTGAAGTCGGAAAATAAAAAGCGAAAATTAAAAGATGAAGGAATTTAAACTTGGTACTAAGATCTACTAATTAGATCTTAGCATCTACTTGCAATAAAAAAATAATAAATAAAGTACAGAAATTAAATTATAATAAAAAAGAAAAGCAATAAATTAAAATGTAAAAATAAAATTTTTATTAATTAAAATTTTAGAATTTAAATACATAGAATTTAAAAGAATAAAATAGCCTGATCTCTGATCTTGGATCGGCATTGGCAGAAAGATGGTGTAGAAGCTCGGCTCTTCTTCTCGAGATCCCATTGCTTCGAAGCAGCCTTTTACCCATAGCCTGGCTTTCGCCCTGTACCAAAGCTTCACCTTGATTGGAGATATCAATTTTGATGGCCTGGGGTCCTTTTATAGAGCCATAGGAGCTGGATATTTTTTCTAAAGGCAATATGGGACTAATAGCCTTTGTTAATCGTAAAAATATAAAGAAATTTAGATAAAATTTGAATCAAAATAGCTCTGATATGACTCTGATAAATTTGATAAAATCCAGCCGTTCAACAGAAATCCAACGGTCCAAAAATCATCAAAATCGGATGCAGATAAGCTCAGATCGGGTCGGATTAATTCTGGCCGTTGGATCGCGGCTTGATCGAGGAAATTCTGGCCGCAAATCGCGCTTCGGGAGTCTTGATCACTGCCGGCAGCGTTCTGGACCGTCGGATCATCGCCTGGATCGAGCGCTGCCATCCGATGGTGATCCGCATGATGTTTGTATCTGAATAAAATTCGGAAGCAACCACAGCCGCCCGATCCTGACCGCAAACAACCTCATCCATCTGATCGCGCAATAACTATTCCCATGGACCGCGTGGACCGATCGTACCGCACACCGCAACCAATCAGCGCCACTGTTGTCGGACGAAAAGACTAAATTACCCTTGTGAGCTGCGATAAATTTCTGTAGACCCTTAAGGGGTCTAGGTCCACCACGTGGCAATCTCTGATTCGCAGGAATTTGCTGAGCTGGCGGTCCACGCCTAGATCGTGGACCGGCTGATGGCTTTAACGGCTGAGTCGGCTTGATGGCTTGGTGGCTTAGCTTACGGAGCCGGCTGAGCCATTTTCTTTTTCTTTTTTTTTTTAATTTAATTTTTATTTATTTTATATCTTTCAAAATTCATATCTTTTCCATTTTAGCTCGGTTTTACTTGAAATTTATTTCGTTGTGATCAGAAAAATGAGCTCTTTCTATTGATAATAAAATTTTATTTTTTAATTTTTATTATTTTTTAATTAATTTTTTAATTAATAAAAATATGAATTTTTTAAAAATTATATATAAATTGATTATTAATTTTTAAAAATTAATATCAATTAATTGATAAATTAATACTTTTATTGATGAATTTATTATACTTATCATTATGATTAGAAAAATAAACTCTTTCTATTGATAGTAAAATTTTATTTTTTAAATTTTATTATTTTATAATTAATATTTTAATTAATAAAAATATGAATTTTTTAAAAATTATATATAAATTAATCATTAATTCTTAAAAATTAATATAAATTAATTAATAAATTAATACTTTTATTGGTGAATTTATGATGCTTATCAAAGATTCAGAAGGACGACAAGCGATGTCGCAAGATGAAATTTCTATTACCACAGGAAGCTACTCCGAGCATGTTTCGGGTCAGAAGGATCACAGCAGTCGATAGAGGTGGGATCGAGTGGCCTAGCTCGATTTTTATGTTTGTCCATCCATGATTAGTAGACGATTGCCCCAAGATATGAGGGCACAAGACAAACTCTCAAATAGGTGGAGATCGAATATCGAGTCGAGGTAGAGATTACTAAGAAAAGTACCTTAAATTCTTTCACATTAAGCCCATAGTAAGGTCCAAAGCAACAAACGAAATCCAACGATAGTAGGAGTAGGGGTTTCGGATAGACAGCTAGACTGCGTACTGTGGTCGTTTCAGAAAGTCTCCAAGAGAGAGTTTGATAAGGATAACTTCTTATTAAGAGGATTGTATATATGAATTGAGAGTGGATAATTTCCTCTTGCATCTCTTTCTTTTCATAGTGAAATTTTGCTTGTCCCATAGAGGCGAGCCTTTGGGCTGATCTACGTACTTGATTGTGTTCTTATTTTATTTTTTTCTTTCTTTTTACCATAATATCCTGATTCGAGATCCTCATCGAGTGGTATCAAAGTGAGCTGATATCTCAACATATTTTTTTTATAGATCCATTTGCATCCTATAGTCAACCAAAGTCCATACTTGGTTGGCATACATTGAATCCATTTTAAATTTCATAGCTTCTAGCTATCTATCTGAGTCCCTACTTATGAGAGCTTCTAAATAAGTCAAAGAATCATTATTCTCAATGACATGGGCTTCATCATTCTCACTGATAAACCCGTACCTTAGAGGTGCTCTTCGCACTCTATCTGACCTTCAGAGAGGAGATGTGTGTTGTAGTTGTACCTCATTAATGGGTACTTCTAACTGGGGAATATTATGTATTTCTATTTGTAGGTCTTGAACTTCACTAAGTTCAATTTTACTCCTATTGTCCTTTTCTAAGATAAAATTTTTTCATAAAAGTGGCATGCCTATTAACAAAAATCTTTTATTCAGTACGATGGTAGAAGAGGTATCACATACTCTTTTTAGGATATCCTATAAATAAGCACTTATCTACCCTAGCACTTAACTTATGACCAAAACTTTTTTTGACATAAGCTGAATAGCTCCAAATCTTGAGATACTTTAGATTAGGCTTCTTTCATCTCCATATCTCATATAAAGTACTAGACATAGATTTTGATGGTACCTTATTTAAAATATATGCAACAGTCTCTAAAGCATAACTTAGAAGAAAACTGATAAATCTGTAAAGCACATCATGGACTGCACCATATTTAATAAGGTACAATTCTTCCTTTCTACTACACTATTTAATTATGGTGCATATAGAGGGGTCCATTTAGAGAGAATATATATTTTTTAAGATGATCTATGAAGTTACTAGAAAGATATTCATCTCCTCAATTTGATTGAAAGATTTTAATATACTTTCAAATTTATTTTTCGACCATATCTTGATACTCTTTAAATTTATCAAAGACTTTGGATTTATATTTCATAAAATACACATCCAAACTTTGATAAATCATCAATAAATATGATGAAATAAGAGTATCCATCTCTAGCCCGAGTTATCATAGAAACATATGCATCTGTATGCATAAGTCCTAATAACTCACTTGTCCTTTCTCCATATCTAGTGAATGAATTCTTGGTCATTTTTTTTATTGGTGCAGAAACTGATCGTCGTCAGAATCAACGGAGCGGAGGTGGATGAGGTCGCCATCACGGACCTACAAAATAAAGTTTCGTCCAGAGCCGGTGGGGGGTGGCTCAGATAGGATCCTCTGACGATCAAGTCAGCTCTGGCCAACAGAAATGGAGTGCTCGAGAATGAGTTCCACAGAGCTTAGAGTAGAAGAGGAGAGCTTAGAGTTTAGGGTTAGCATATCTAGAGGGTCCTTTTTATAGGCGAAGCTTGATGATAGTTGTAGCTGCGTGCTGATGGGCTGCTCAAGATCCGATGGAGTCAGTCCCAGGGGAAGGTGCCGTCTACAGCACCGCCTGCAACGGATTGATGGTGACAACCATCACCGCCTGGTAGTGGATCACTATCGCTTGCGGCGGACTGATGGTGATGGCTGCAGTATCTTGATACTGAGCCGCTCGAGATCGAATGAAAGGTTGAAGGGCTTTAACGTGTATCCATTTTGGAGGAGTTCGGACTCTTGAAGAGGAAGCTCGGAAGGAGTTCGACTCCCGTAGGCATCTGGCTGGAGGTGTGCGGATAAGGCTCAATCGCTGGAAAGTTCGATAGGAGCTCGATCGATCGAAGGAGATGTCTGAGAGAAGTTCGGCTTCTGAAGAAGTCCGACCGAAGGGGGTGTCTAGGAGGAGTCCGACTCCTGAAGAAGTCCGATCGAAGGGGATATCTGAGAAGAGTCTGCTGAAGAAGTACAATTGAAGAAAAAGCTTGGAGGGAGTTTGGCTCCCGCAGGCGCCTGGCTGGAGGAGCACGGAGAGAGTTTGGATCTTACGGGAGCCCGACTGAAGCTCGATCGCTGAGGAGTTCGACTAAAGCCCGACCGCTGAGAGTCCGAAGGAGCTCGGATGCTAAGCAGTTCGATCGACTGTAGGAGTTCGGCCAAGACCTATCCGCTAAAGCTCTTCCATGGCTACCAGCCGCATCAGGTTGAGCACCGAACTGAACTTCGATAGGAGCGAGGTTTACCCCCAATAATAGTCTCTCCCACTCCTGAGTTCGAAACTCGAAGGAAGGGAGTGCAGAAAAGACGACTACCGAAGTCCTCTTCTGAGCTCCGTGCTGGCTCAGATCGAAGCTCGGGAGGAGATCTCATCTCCAGCCAAAGTTGGTATCGAAATTAAAAATCGGGGGAGATCTCATCTCCAGCTGGGGTTGAAGTAGATCTCATCTCGCACGGTCGAGGTCGGGGGTTGAGCTCCTCGGGGGGGTGATATTGTCCTCTATAGCCATGGTTAATACGGGCACTCGGGAGAGATCTGATCTCTGACCGAGGTTGATGCGGTCGCTCAGGGGGGATCTCATCTCTGAGCGAGGTTGTCTCCGATCTTATCTTTAACTGAGGTTGGCTCGGATGCTCGGGAGAGGTCTTATCTCTAGCCGAGGTTATCGCGGGCTGAGGTAGTCACGGTCGCTCGAGAGAGATCTTATCCCTGGCTGAGGTTGACTCGGTCGCTCGTCTCTGGCCGAGGTTGTCGCGGTCGCTCGGAGGAGATCTTATCTCCTACAGTCGGGGTTGCCTTGGGGGAGATCTTATCTCCTGCAGTCAAGGTTGATGCGGGCGCTCAGAGGAGATCTTATCTCCTACAGCCGAGTTTACCTCGGAGGAGATCTTATCTCCTTGCAGTCGAAGTTGGCCTGGACCCTTGGGGGAGATCTTATCTCCTGTGGCCAAGGTTGCCTCGGGAGAGATCTTATCTCCTGCAGTTGAAGTTGGTCCGGACCCTCAGGAAAGATCTTATCTCCTACGGTCGAGGTTACCTCAGGAAAGATCCTATCTCCTACAACTAAGATTGATGCGGGCGCTCGAGAGAGATCTTATCTCTAGCCGAGGTTGTTGCTCGGAAGAGATCTTATCTCTGAACGAGACTGACGTGGTCGCTCGGGAGAGATCTTATCCCTAGCTGAGGTTGTCACTCGAGAGAGATCTTATCTCTAGCCGAGGTTGACGCGGTCACTCGAAAGAGATCTTATCTCTAGCCAAGGTTATCTCGATCGCTCGAAAGAAATCTTATCTCTATCCGAGGTTGACGCGGTCGCTCGGAGAGATCTTATCTCTAGCCGAGGTTGTTGCTCGAGAGAGATCTTATCTCTGGCCGAAGTTATCCTTCGCTTGGAGAGATCTTATCTCTAGGTTGACCGAGATCTTATCTCTGCCGAGGTTGTCGCTTGGGAGAGATCTTATCTCTAGGTTGTCGCTCGGGAGAGATCTTATCTCTGCGGGAGAGATCTTATCTCTGACCGAGGTTGTCTCAATCGCTCGGAAGAGATCTTATCTCTGGCCAAGGTTGTCGCTCAGAAGAGATCTTATCTCTGGTCGAGGTTGATGCAGTCGCTCGGGAGAGATCTTATCTTTGGTTGAGGTTGAAGGTCTTTGACCTGCCTGTGTTAGGACAAGGTTCTCCTCTTGTTCCTAATACGGCGACTATCAACTGCTTCTTTCCCTGTCATCACATAGTTTTCATGCCCAGAAACAATATTATTGAAAGGCAAGAATTTTATTGAAAGAAAGTTACTGGCAACGCATTCCAGAATTCTTTATGTTTCAGAATCATGGTAGCGTTGTTCCTCCGCATTTCTTCAGACGGACGACCTTTTCTATCTCATGCTGGCCTCCTCAATTTGGAGCATGCTTCTCTTGGCTTTGACGCTGGGAGGTGACGAATCGCTGATGCACCAAGCTCCTCCCTGGGGTAACGTTGATGATGCCGTAAGGTGGCCGACCTTGTCATTTTTGGTTACGGCAGCGCTCTTGGTCGATCTTCTCCTACTTCAGACTGGCATCGAAGGAATTTATCTAGTCGCCTCTTTTTGACGAGCTTCTCAATTTCATCTCAGAGCTGGATGCATTTCTTAGTGTCGTGACCGTGGTCACAATGGTAGAGGCAATACTTGCTTCGATCGTGCTTGTTTGGAGGAGACCATAATCCTTCTAGTCTTGGCAGCTGGTTCTTAACTTCGGTGAGAATTTGAGTTCGAGGAGCGTTAAGGAGGGCGTAGTCATGGAACCTTTCAAGAGGAGGGCTTCTTCGCGCCCCTCTGTCGGAGCTTCCTTGGTGGCGAGCTCGAGGAGTTCAGGCCTATCTGCTTTCGAATGGAGTCCATGAGCGCGACCGAACTTCGCTCGACTCTCCATCGACAGCGGGTCTATTATACTCGTCTGCCAGTCGCTCCCTCAAGGCTTCTTCGTCCTTCAACTTGAAGGCTTCTTCTGCACGAGCATATCCCTTGACCCGAGCCAGCAGATCGTTAAAGTTCCTAGGATACTTTTTTTCCAGGAAGAACAGCAAGTTATTTTTCTGAAGACTGCCATTGAGTGCGGCATCACAATAGATTGGTCCAGGTTCAGGACCTCTAATACAGCGGTGTTAAACTGGATGACGTAAGCCCGAATGGATTCCTTCTGCTTCTGCTTGATATTCATCATAAAATCCGAACCTCGGCACGGACGTCAGTTGCTAATGAAGTGAGCCACGAACTGACGTCTCATCTGATCAAAAGAGAAGATCGTACTCAGTTTTAATGTCGAGTACCAGTTTCTCGTTGCTCTCTTAAAGGTAGATAGGAAGGCTCGGCACAGTATGGCATTTGAAGCACCGTGAAGTAGCATCATGATCCAGAAGGCCTCCAGATGATCAATTGAATCAAAGGTTCCATCGTAGCTTTCAAGTTGAGGGAGCTTAAAGTTTGGTGGGATGGGATCTTGCATAATCTAGAGGGAGAATGGGGGATCAGCACGGACGTCGGCATGATGAGCCAGGGCGACGTGGCCGAGCTCTTCAATCCATCGATCCATCTCACACAGTCTGTGATCAAGGGCATCGTCCTGGTTGCAGATCTTGGGAGATTTTCGGCTATAAATGAAAAAGATCTCTTTCAGAGGAGAACCATAATCCGAACATGGATCTCCGACTCTCTGTTTCACTTTCCAAGGGGTGGCGGATACACCGGCCTGAGTACCCTTCCTTGGGGTCGATTCTCGACATTCGGATGGTGAATTTCTTAGGAGAGTCACCGTCGGAGGCTGCTACATGGTCTGCATTGCATCCGTGAGGCCACGAACCTTTTGGACAAGCAAGTTGAACTACACATCTACCGTAGGTACAGATGGAACCTGAGTTGCTGGGGCTAAAGCAGGAGCAGACGGATCTGGATGGGATCGGGCCGTGGAGGCCATCAATCGTCGAGTCAAGGCTCTCCTAGGAGGTATTTTCTCTTCAAAAAAGAACTCTAAGAAGAGAGATCTCTGAAGAGGAAAGAGAGAAATCACCGCCGAGCACTCCTTTAAGAATAAGAAAATCTCGGAGGCTCGGGCCCTTTCTCTAGCGCCAATCTATTGGTGCAGAAATTGGTCGTCATCGAAATTAGCTGAAGTGAAGGTGGACGATGTCGCCATCATGGATCTGCAAAATAAAGTTCCATCCGAAGCTGGTGGGGAGTGGCTCTGGCAGGATCCTCCGACGATCAAGTCAGCTCTGGCCAGTAAGAATGGAGTGCTCAAGAATGAGTTCCACAAAGCTTAGAGAAGAAGAAGAGAGCTTAGAGCTTAGGGTTAGCGTATCTAGAGGGTCCTTTTCATAGACGAAGCTTGATGATGACAGCTGTAGCCACGTGCTGATGGGCCGCTCGAGGTCCGACGGAGTTAGTCCCAGGGGAAGGCACCGTCTACAGTGCCGCTTGCAATGGGTTGATGGTGACAGCCATCACCGCCAGGTAGTAGGTCGCTGTCGCTTACGACGGACTGATGGTGATGGCTGCAGCTGTCTTGATACTGAGCCGCTTGGAGTTGAATGAAGGGTTGAAGGGCTTTGATGTGTACCCATTTTAGAAGAGTTCGGACTCCTAAAGAGGAAGCTCGGAAGGAGTTCGGCTCCCGTAGACGTCTGGCTGGAGGTGTGTAGATAAGGCTCGATCGCTGAAAAGTTTGGTAGGAGCTCGATCGATCGAAGAAGATGTCTGAGAGGAGTCCGGCTCCTAAAGAAGTCCGATCGAAGAGGATGTCTGGAAGGAGTCCAGCTCCTGAAGAAGTCCGACCGAAGGAGAAGCTTGGAGGGAGTTTGGCTCCCGCGACGTCTGGCTGGAGGAGCGCAGAGAGAGTTCAACTCTTATGGGAGCCCGACTGAAGCTCGGCCGCTGAGGAGTTCGGCTAAAGCCCGACCGCTGAGAGTTCGAAGGAGCTCGGCCGCTAAGCAATTCGGTTGGCTGTAGGAGTTCGGCCAAGACCCATCCACTGAAGCTCTTCCGTGACTACCGACCGCATCAGGCTGAGCATCGAACTGGACTTCGGCAGGAGCGGGATTTACCTCCAACATTTTCCATAGGGCAAGCCTAATGATTCATAATCATAAGGATAAAAAAACTCTTCTTTGTATAACTTGTTAATTCTTAACTCACTTATGTGACCAAGATGACAATGCCAAAGAAAAATATTATTGATCCTTTCTCTCTTTCATTTTTTACTTTTATCAATATGAAAAATATTATGATTAAAAGATAGAATTAGAAGACCATTATCAAATATGCCATCATAGAAATGCTCATTAGAAAAATAAATAGAGCAACTATTGTCCTTCTCATTAATTTCGAATCCTCGTTGTAATAATAGTGGTATAGAAATTATATTTCTAATGATCTTAGGCATATAATAATAGTTTTTCAACTCTAAGATCTTTTCAGAAGATAACTTAGATCAATAGATAAGTTTCAACAACTTCAACCTAGCTGGATGTGTTAGATCTATGTGCCCTAGAAGCCAGAATTGGCTAACACTTATAATACACTTCTAAGGGCAAAATTATAATTTTGACTATAATCAATAAAATGGATTATTTTCTATCATATATATGTATTTAGTATCTATGATACATCCTTTGAGTTAATGATAATGATAATTCATATTTTCAAGAGTTAAAAATTTAAGACATAAATAATCATTGTTAACTCATAAAATGCTTCCGACCATAGGATCATCACGAGGATGATGATTGATCTGAAAGGTTGGTGTACAATCATTTTTTTTTAGTAGATGAGTCTTGAGTTTATGGTGTGGTGACATCGGAGCAAAAGTACAGGTACTCGTTAGAGAATGAGGGCACTGAGCGTGACCACCTCGAGTAGTCATTAGAAAGTCTACCTTCTCGTCATTGATTGACTCGATGCTATAGTGGTGTGTCTGGTTCTTTGACCTGAGGTGCATCGGTAGTTCACCTTGAGGGTGTTATAGTTTAACTACACCATAACTCGATCTTCTAGCCATTTGAAATCCTGAGGTGTATGTTGGCCATAGCATGTTCATTATAGGAACTGGATTGCATCAAGATGGAATCTATCTACCTCAGTGCTAAAGGAGCAGTCCTATGATGATCATGAGAATCAAGTCCAGAAGCCCATGGCCATGGTAGAGTGAAATAATAGAGTTTCTATTTAGATTTTTACATCGGACTTGAATCGAATGATTACATCATATGATAGAAACTAGGGTTTGACGAGTTCACCTTAACCCTAATCTGATCGAGACTCAAGATAGAAGAACTAAATCACACAGGTAGCTGCACCAAGAGGTTCGCATTCAGCTCTGATGGGTTGCCACCATATACTGCTAGGTGTCATTGGTGGATTTTGGAAGCAATTAGAATGATTTAGATGATCTATCATTCTAGCTGTTCGAATCAGAAGAGTTCTGATCCATCTAAAGGAGTTTCGATGATGTCGATGATAGAGATCATGACATATCCCATTACCATATAGAACTGAACCTAACTGGATCACACAAATAAGAATTTGAATCTAATGATCATCAATTAAACTGATCCAGTTCAATTAATCTGAATGAGATTCAATTAGATTCAAGAAAATCGTACTAGCACTCGATTGAACCTAACGTTCTTCTTTTACTATCATAAATAGTTGTCCTGACTGAGCCAAAAGAGTTTGTGCTCGATTAGAGGCTTTCACTTGGTCTGACTGGAGCCTGTTCAGATCAAAAAAGGGTTGTCTTATTTTGTAAGATAATACCTACCATTTTTGGTCACCTGCCATTTCTCATCCTTTGATTTTGGTCAAAAGTTGACCTTTGACTGGTCAAATATTGACTATTGATATTTTGACTTCTATCCACGTTTTACACACCTATTGGAGAGCTGGTGGGGGCTTGTCCCCCTGTCGAAAATTGGCAAGGAGGAGGGCGCACGCCAAGGGTGGTGTGCGCCCAAGTAGGAGGCACCCAGGAGACTGGTCTTAGGTGTCATCTAAGGATGAATCCAAAGGACTCTATTTCCACCAATCAAATTTAGAGCTGATTTCATAAAGGATTGTAATTGGTTGGAAAGAAGAGGAGTTGGATCATGCATAAGTCTATAAATAAGACCCTGCACCCAACTCAAAAACATATGAGAAAAATTCCCATGCCCAAGGGTTGCCTCTCTCCTCCTCCACACCAAGTCCATCTTCTCCCTCTCCTCTCCATGCCCAAAGTAGTTTGAGATTTCAGTTGGTGCGATCCAGATGAGAGAAAGGCGATAGAAAGCTAGAAGGCTGTGCTGTTGCAAAGGACAACTGCTGATCTTCGAAAGCTATTTTAAAGATCCTCCAAATTAAATTTAGATCTGATTTTTGAAGATATGATAGAGAAGAAGAGGATCTCCATATCCAATCTGAGTGAATACCGGTAGAGGCCAGGCACTTGCGTGGCTAGATCCAGAACCTTCCGCTGCTTATAGGATCATCAACGGGTAATAGGATTATCCTACATCAAGGTAAATTAAATTTGATTTAATTTATCTATATTTTATTTTGATTATTTGAATAATATAAATTAAATCTAAAATATCTCAGATCTGATTTGGATCAAAGAAAAAATTTTTTGAAATATATCTCTTGATCCGATCAGATCTGAACGAACATGGTCCGAAAAATCAAAATTTTCCTTCAAAATGGACTCTCCTCTAGCGCCAAAAAGCTTGAAGTCACCTTTCTTTGATGTTTTAATTTTCTGCAACACCTACAAGGACTTACATATATGAGATCCACATGCAGTATCCAATACCAAAATATTTGATATTGAAGAACTTAATAAGAAAATAGTATGTATCTAATACGTACCTCTTGATGAACACTTGCACCAAGCTTTACACTTGTAAGAAAGATCTTGCAATTTTTCTTCCAATGACTTATCTTATCGTAGTGAAAATAGGTACTTTATCTGGAGACAGACTTCTCTTTCTTTCTCTTTTTGATGCCACCTTTAGGATTCAACATTCTCTTTAAATCCTTCTTGCCTGTCTTCTTCTTAGAGATTCCATCCACAAGAAGAAATGGAGCCTTATCTTTCTTGATATGGTTTACAGCTATTTTGAATATATTTAATAGCTCAGGTAAAGAGGTATTCATTTTATTCATGTGATAGTTCACAACAAACTTAGAGAATAATTTCAAGAGTGATTGCATGATTAAATCCTAACCCAACTTTCTATCCATAATAAAACCTAATTGACCTAATCTTGTAATCAAGTCAATTACCATAAGAATATAGTCTTATACAGATATGCCTTCACTCATTCTGATATAGAATAACTAATTAGATATCTCATATCTAGCAGTTCTACTCTATTCACTATCTAGCTCTTTTAGATTGAGCAATATGGATAGAGTATCCATGCCATCATACTACCTCTATAATTCATTACTCATAGAATCCATTTGATTAGAGTATATCAGATTATAAGATAATCTAATAATTCATGAAAATTATTTATCTAAAAAAATAATTATGAAGAAAAATACTTTTACTATGTTTGGTTGGTTAAAAAATTACTTCAAAAAATGATACCAAAAAAAAATTATTATATTTGGTTAAAGGTAATCCTATATGAAAATATGGTAAAATTTATAAATATACCCTTCAATATAAAATAAATTTTTAATACTAAAATAGTATTGCCATTTTCAGTTAGTTTTTATATAATGACTATAATCACATAATCCTTGGCATAATACCATCTCCATCTTAATTTTTTTACAAAAGTTTTTTATTGAATAAATTTTGAAGGACATTAGGATAAAGTCAATGATTACATATGTAGCTTTATTGAAATTATTTTTATCAAATTTAGATTACCATTACTTAAAAATTTGCCAAATACCAATCCTCTATGGTATATGTTTTACCTTCTCTCTTCGAAAAATAAGCATGGAGCCCATCAATTTTTTTACTATCTCTCTCTTCCATTTTTTATACCAAACATGATAATCTGACATAAAAATTATTTTTTCATGCCAGATTATCCCCAATCAAATGGTCCTATAGAAATCGGTATGATACATTTGACAATAAGGCTATCATTCTGCCATATCTTGTATGTGGCTACCTCATCCTCTATAGCATCCTTCCCTACTGGCTTAGGTTCAGGAATATCGAGGATATAAAAGATTTTCTCTTGAGTAAGAATGATTATTAAATTTTGCAAAAAATCTACATAATCTGGACCAATCAATTTGTTGGCATCCAAGATGCCTCTCAGTAATAGTGAAGATGCCATAATACAAAATTAATTTATATAAATAAAGAACATAATATAACATAAGTAGACAACTCATAATGACAAACATATAACTAAATAAGAACTTTTATCTAATTGTCTCTCATTATTTTATTGAATACTATGGCCCTCTTCTATAATAAATGGGAAATCTTGATTGATTTTTTTAATGGGGTTGAGATCCTAATTCCTTATAGAAGTCTTGTAGTTGCACAACAAATCTTTATCAGTTCAAAAGTAGGAAATTCTTTTCAATTGCATTAATTTCATATAACTCTCAACTTTATTTTGGTCTTTAAAATATTCATAGTCTTATCATTGCACAATAAACTATAATGTTTTAGTTAAGTCAGACCCTTCATTTCTATACGGTTATATTCGAATAATACTATCCTTGTAGTTGCACAACAAAGCAACACATCCAAACATGCCGTAAGCATCTCTATGTACCATGACAGTATTATATCAGTTCCCATAATAAGTCTTATAGTTGCACAACAAATCTACTATGGTTCTTGATATAATATTAACCTAGCATGAAGGAAGGCCCCGAGTAGTGTTTTTCAACATCAAGCTTTCCAAATTTAAGATCTTTTAACCAAATTGGCCAAGTAAATAGGTGGGAGGCTCCCTGTGCTTTCACAATGATCCTAATTAAGTAACCACTTTTGATACTTTTCTAGACACCAATTGATCAATCGATCAAAAATTGGTTAGCCTTGTATTCTTTACACTATGACTTAATATAAATTTTATGAGGGCTTTTCTGGTCTCATGCACATTCTTATATGAACATATAAAATTCAATAGTATATCAATTGAATATATGATCCTTTCATATATGCATCAATTCATACCAACTCATATGAATACATAATCATACCAAAATTATTGACATAGCATAAATCATAGTATGCTTTAATTCAACACTATTAGCATATAATTGAACCAAATAAGGTCAGCTTTGATACCACTATAGGGTTTGATCAGTATAGCAAAAGCAATTAGATTTCAAAATTTTGTATAATAAAAATAAATTTGATCAAATCCTAATCTCAAGAATCCCTTGATAATAAACAATTGTATGCATATATAGAGGTAAGTATAAAATAATACATGTCATGCTAAATCCAAAATCTAACAAAATTTTTAATTACTAGGTGTCCAAGCATTCGCCCTCCAATGTTGATCCACACGAGAGTTGGGTTCAAGACACTCGCTCCTTGATCTTGGTTCTTAATGAATTCTTTCTCAAAGAATTTCTTTTGGGCAGCACTACACTATCCTAAAACCTAGCCTTCCTCTTCCTTCTCCTAGCCTTCTCGCTCTCTTCCTTTCTTTTCTCTTTGTCTTACCTAATCCTCTTTCTAGCCTTATTAAGACTCCTTGTCTTAATTAAGACCTTGTCTAAATAAGAGAAGGAAGAAGACTATTGGAATAATAGTGGAGAGGATATAAGAAAGAAAGGATTAGGATTGTGATGAATAAAAACCTTGGGCGCACCACCTATTTATAGGTGGTGTGTGGATGCTTATCCAGATCAGTTCACGCATGGCGTGCAGATGCTTATCCAGATCATCTAGCGCCCTCAAATAAATGGCATACGGATGTTTATCCAAATCATCTCATGCCCTCAAATGGTCATCTCCTGCCCCTTCACATTTCTCATGCCTCTAATGAATTCTTGTGACACATGGATAAACATTAGAAATTAATTTTGAAAAGACACTTCAGATAGAAGGACTCTTTGGTGCAAAGTTAATTCAAGATGTTTCTTCTGAAGTGTCGCAAGGCTTCATAAGGGGCGCCAACTCTATCCAACGGATAGAGTTCCATCTAATAACCATCCAATGGTCAAGATAGATGGCACCAATTCAGAATTGGCATGAAGACAGGATTGGCATGGGAGGGTTTAAGTGAGACTTGGACTCTAAGTCCAAGTGGTGCATGGATAAGGTGGGCAGCTAGGTTAGATCAAATTCAAATTTGATCTTATTCTTATCCACTCAACCATCTCAAGGTTGATCAAAAACCCATGCCAAATGAAAATTGGCGTGGAAACAAATAGGATAAGAATGAAGGAGTGTGCCACATCGGCGTGGAAACAAATAGGATAAGAATGAAGGAGTGCACCACATCGATGTGGCGCACAAAAACTTTGCACTTAAGAAGGAAAATATTATGCACCAAAGAGAGAGATTCTCTAACACATGGAGAGGCTATCAATAGGTGCTAAACCCCTTCGCTCAACCAGCCCAGGGTCAACCCAATTCAAACCAAATTAAAACTTGAGTCCAATTAGGTTTAATTAGCCCAAATCAAGAACCAATTTTGAATCCGATTCGAAATTAGGCGCTAGGATTTGCAACATGTGCCAGAATATTCATCTTGCAAAAATGATCTAATCCAATTAGATTCTTGATCAACTCTCTTTATATGTGATCAATTAGATTCCACATCTAGCCAGCAATAGGTCTAAGTGCAAGTTAACTTGATTTGGTTAGAATATTTTTAATTGATTTAGGTCAAATCATGCTAACCCGATTTCAACCATTAGAACTCTTTCTAATTAGCAACTAAATTAAACCCTTTAATTTGATCAAACCTACAAAATAAGATTGACATCTTGCAACATACCATATCTATCCAAAAGATATAAGACTTTGGTAGAAATATCAAAAATATTCTTCAGTGGTGAATTACCAATTCAATATTTCTGCGATCATCCTGCATCTCAAATATGACTCTAGATATAGAATAATATTAAATCCAATATCACATTTATATCTCTTTCAATCTTATAATGATGATTCACTATAAGAAAATTGAATTTTGGCGATGGTATTAGCAACGGCAATAAATCCCATCGCTAATAAAGCTTTTTGCCACTATAACATCAATCAAAATAAAAAGACATCGCTAATAATATTAGCGATGATAAAAATTATCTTTAAAAATATAAAAAAATATATTTTAAAATATTTAAATAAAAAAATTATTAACGATGATAAATTTGGATTATTCGTGATAAAAATATAATCATCGCTAATAACAAACTATTAGTGATGGCGTTATTATTATTAGTGATAGCACGTGCCACCGCTAAAATTACTCAAAATTTTTAAATTATTTTATAATATTTAAACATAAAATAAAAATTAGTAATGATATTTTTGAATATTAGCGAAGAAAATCTATCATCGCTAATATTTTTTTAAAAAAATATTTAAAATATTATTTTTAATAAAACTTATGATGGTATATTTATCATTGCTAATAATCCATAACTGATCCAACCCCAGTTCGAACCCAATTCGAATCTAATTCAAAATTCTGTCAAATCAAATTTAATTAAGCTTTGAATCTAAGACCTACTTAGATTATAAAATCTAATTAATCTTAAATTAAATTAAAATTTATTAAATTAAATTTAATTTAAATTAATTTTAAAAAAATAATATTTAATTTAGGTTTAATTCAAATCTAATTCAAAATTCTATCAATTTTAATTCAATTTGACTTTTAATTCAAGTCCTACTTGGACAGTAAAATCTAATTATTTTTAATTTAGGTCAAGCCTAATTAAATGTAAGTTAATTTAAATAATTAAAAAAATAATTTTTAATTTAGATTTAATTTAAATTTAATTCAAACTTGATTCAAATTTAATTCAAAATTTTATCAAATATAATTTAATTAAGCTTCGAATCTAAATCCTACATGAATTATAAAATCTAATTGATCTTAAATTAAATCAAGATTAATCAAATTAAAGTTAATTTAAATTAATTAAAAAATAATTTTTAATTTAGATTTAATTCGAATCCAATTAGATTATCTATCAATCCTAATTCAATTAAATTTTAAAATTTAGATCCTACATGGATAATAAAATTTAATTACTTTGATATTAAGTTAAGCCTAATTAAATTGAATATGATTATAATCAATTAGAAGAAAATAATTTTCAATTTAGGTTCGATCCAAATGCAATAGAATTCAATTCGAATCTAATTCAAAATCTTATCTAATCTAATTCAATTGGACTTTGAATCCAAGTCCTAATTAGATTATAAAATCTAATTACATTGAAATTAAGTTAAGTCTAATTAAATTTAATATGATTTAAATTAATTATAAAAAATAATTTTTAATTTAGATTCTATTTGAATCTAATTTGAAATCATATCAAACTTAATTCAATTAGACTTTGAATCCAAGTTTTACTTGAAATATTAAAATCCAATTAGCCTTAAATTAAGTCAAATCTAATTAAATTAAATCTAATTTAAATAAATTAAAACTTAATTCATAAATTAATTAAGTTTAAAAATTTAATAAAATTAAATATTAATTTTTAACCATCCAAAAAATTACTTAAGAGAATAAAAAATTAATATTAAAAAATTTATATTAGTGACGACTTCAGCCACGACAAGAATGTCGTCGTTAATAATTCAAAAATATTATTTTAAATGTATAATTATTAATGATGAAAATAGTATTACCGACGATCACTTCCGTTGCTAATAATTTTTTACATATTAGCGACGGAATATGCCGTCACTAATAATCTTTCCGTCTTATTTTTCTCCTCCCCACCATGCGCCCCCATTTTCCCCTACCCCACCATCCATCAGATCCTCATTTTTCCACCATCTCTCCTGCCCTCTAGTGTTTTTATCCCCCACCACCACCGTCCTCTCCCTTCTTCCTTTGGTCCCCCCGCCACCTCCTCTCTCCCCTAACCAGCAGCCTCCTCTTGGTTGTACTCGGTCTGCCTTTTCGAGCCTCCGATCGCCTCTCACCTCTCTGAGCCTCCGACCATCTCGATCCTTTCAACTACACACGGCCTGTCTCTCTAAGCTTCTATCTCATCAAGCCCCTAGCACTTTAATTACCTCGCCACCCCTCTCTCCCCCATTCGGCGACCTCCCCCCAGCTTCACCTGGCCCACCTTTCCAAGCTCTCGGCCGCCTCCCGCCTGTCCGAGCCCTAGCCATCTCGATCCCCTTAGCTACACCTAGCCTACCTCTCCAAGCCCGTGGCCACCTCCTACCTCTCCAAACCTTCGGCCCTTCAGTTTCTTTGCCACCCCCTCTCTCCTCCAACCAGCAGCTTTCCTTCGATCATCTCACCCCGACTGCAAGCGGCCCATCTTCCCGAACCTCCGACCACCTCCTGCCTCACTGAGCTCTCAGATGCAAGCTTCTGGCCTCCTACCTCTCCGAAACCCTGACCCACCACTCTCCTCTCTCCTGTCGTTTGGTCCCCCCACCACCCTCTCTCCTCTAACCGCCTCCTGCCTCCTTTTCGATCCTTCGACTGCCTTCTACCTTTCTAAACCCCCGACCCTTCGGTTCACCCGCCACCCCCTCTCTCCTTAGGCCGGTAGCTTTCCGTCGGCCATCTCCCTCTGGCTGCACTCGGCCTGCCTTTTCAAACCCCCCGACCACCTCCCACCTCCCCAAGCCCCTAGGTGCAAGCTCCCAGCCTCCTGCCTCCCCAAAACCCCGACCCGCCACCCTCCGTTCCCCTACCATTCGATTTTCCCACCACCCCCTCTCTCCCCCCGACCGCTTCCTGCCTCCTTTCTCTGAACTCCCGACCGCCTTCTACCTTTTCGAACCCCTGACCCTTCAATTCACCCACCACCCCCTCTCTCCCCTGGTTGCCTTCTACCTCCTTCCCCAAACCCTTGGCCCTTCGGTTCACCCGCCATCCCCTCTCTCCCCCAATCGTTTCCCTCCAATTGCACCTAGCCCGCCTCTCCAAACCCCCAACCACCTTCCGTCTCTTCGAGCCCTCGGGTGCAAGCTCCTGGCCTTTTCAAGCTTTCGCTCATAGCCTAATCCCCGAGCCTCAGTCCCTTCTCGCTTGTGCCTCCTCATGTCTCAATTCCTACGTGCCAGCCCGTGCCTCAGTCCTATACGATTGCCTTCTTCTATTATGAGTATTAGCATCAATATTAGCAATAGCTAATATCATCACTAAAAATTATTTTTTTATTTAAATTATATTAATTAAGTATAATTAGATATTAAAAATTAAACATGAGACTGAAATGTGCCCTGCATGCTTCGATCTTGGCATGCAGCGCGCTCGAACTGAGGAAAGGTTCAGATAGCATTATAAACATTGACTCAAGACATATCCTGCATGTTTCAATCTCGGCATGCAGAGCATTCAAACCGAGAAAAGGTTCAGGCTATATTGTAGACACTGGCCTGAGACATGCCCTACATGCTCCGATCTCGGCATGCAGAGCGATCGAACCGAGGGAGGTTCAAGCTACAAATATAAGGCCGAGATGTATCCTACGTGCTTCGATTTTGGCATGCAGCACGCTCAAATCGAGGAAAGATTTGGATAGCATTACAAACACCGACTCGAGATGTGTCCTACACTCTCCAGTCTCAGCATGCAGAGTGCTCGAATCGAGAAAAGATTCAGGCTATATTGCAAACACGGGCTCGAGATATGCCCTGCATGCTCTGATCTGGACATGTAGAGTGCTCGAATTGAGGGTGGTTCAAGCTGCAAACACGAGGCCAAAATGTGCCCTACATGCTTCGATCTCGATATGTAGCATGCTCGAACTGAGGAAAAGTTTGGACAGTGTTACAAACACCAACCCAAGATGTACCTTGCATGCTTCGGTCTCGATATGTAGAGTGCTTGAATCGAGGGAAGATTCGGACTACAAATATGAGGCCGAGATGTGCTCTGCATGCTCCGATCTCAGTATGTAGAGTACTCAAATCGAGAAAAGATTTGGGCTGCATTGCAAACACGGGCCCGAGACGTGCCTTGCATGCTCCATTTGCAATGATGTCCCTTACTCTTAGTTTAAGGATGGGCTCGTTGTCCTTGCAAGAAATGTGTCAATAGATAATGTTTGATAGAGATAGAATAATTGTCCATTTATATAGGAGTCAGTTAATGCCAAACTACAAGCATTGATACTTATTTGGGGATCGAGACATGAGACACAATTGTAAGGGCTTCGGAGGCTCTACTTGTCTAAGACCTTGCTGATGTGCAAGAGCTTAATGGTGATAGCTTGAGCAGATGATTAACATATTTGATGTTTGATCTGATTAGTGGTGGATGTCCATGTAATAATATTTTAGATTACAACTATTATAGTCATGATGGATAGGATTGCTATGGTTATAGTCATGCTTACCCTCTATAGGGTTGTTATCCCCTAAAGGCTAAACAAGGCTAAAACTATAGCAACCCCTATAGTCCATCACAACTATGGCGGTTGCTATCTGAAAAATTATTACATAAGCTTCCACCAATAACTAGATCAAATCCACCAAATGTGCTAATCATATACTCGAGCCTGTCACTATTAAACTCTTGCACATTGGTAAATGTATTGGACAAGTAGAGTTTTTCGTCCGTGCATAATATCTCCCACATCTTTCTATGCAGGTACCAATGCTTGTAGTTTGATAAAAATCTAGTTCTATATGAATGGACAACTATTGTATCACTATCAAGCATTTCTTCATTGACACATCTCTTATAAAGACAATGAGTCCATCCTTGCTCTAAGAGTGCAGCATTTCCAAAAGTATAATTATAGAAGTAAAGAACATCATTACAAATGGGGATGATCAAGACGTGCATCCCGTGCATGCGAACTTGGGGCTTGCTAGATGATTAGACTATGCGAGTACATGAATTTTATTTTTAAGTTATTATTTTATTTTTTAATAAAATTTATATTTCTAATTTGTAGCTCCATGAGGCAACTGGGGGCTCAGAGATAGAGGCTATGATGACTGTCTGTGTGAAATGCACCTAAATGGAGGTGATGCATTCTATTCTTGTTATTGTATGATTAAGCTTGGATGGTCTGTTACATTGTAGACAACTGCTTGTAGCCATCTCACTATACTTTAGTGCATAAGAACATGTAGAAATAACATGTTTGAGAATCGAAAGAGTGTATCGAAAGATACGCCTACATATCAAACGATACGTCTTCGTATCAAAATTTATTAATATTATTTTATTTTTTTTAATTATAGAATGCTAGGACATCCAGCTCTCATCCATCAGCTACTGAAGAGGAGTAGAAGGAGGAGAAGACTGACGATGATAAGGATCAGACCTAATTTTTATTTTGATGTATTGTATTTATTTTGATATTGCTTATAAAAAAATTATATAATTTTTATTTTTAATATAATATAATTAGTTTTAAATTTTTGATTATCATATTATCTTTGAATTTTAATTATAATAGATATTAGGAACCATAATTCATTATAATTAATTAAATTATATTTTAAAAATTATTTTTTTAAAAAAATTAAATTAAGTATTACCGTCGGTATTAGCAATGACATCTGCCATTGTTAATATTTTTTAAATTATTTTTTTATTTAATTTAAAAATTAAATAAAATTAGAGATGGTATTAGCGATAGAATAATTTATCGCTAATAATAATTAGCAACGACATTAGCAATGAATATACCATCGCTAATATTTTTTATTTTTTTAAAATTTTTTTAAAATTAATTAGAGATAAATTTATTTCATCTCTAAAGCCATCGCTAATTCTATTATTAGCGACAACATCTTTTACCATTGCTAATGGTCCCAATTAGGTGATAAGGATTTTTTAGATTGATTTTTATAATGATATTAGCTATGGCTTCAGTATTAGCGATGGTGGATGACTATTAGCAATGATATTTTGCCATTGCTAATAGTCTGAGTTCTTATAGTGATTTGATTAATAAAATATTATTTTTTTTTTTAAATTTTTATTATGCTTTGATCAAAGCCTTCTTGAATCATCATACAATTGGAGCAAGTAAGATACGATTTTCTCTTATTAAGAGTGATCGATTTTATGTTGATCTATTCACAATCTTTATACATAATCCATCATATTCAGAGTAGCCTATACATGGTTAAGTCATGAATGAGTATGAATTAAAATATGGATTCATGTATACAAGATTCTATAGTTTTCTCATATCAAAGGATTACTTGCACAACTTCCACTAAGAAAAATATTTTTTGACAGTTAAGACTCCATAAGATATTTTTAATGAACTTGTTCTCTAATGAGTAGCTATATTCTTGTATTAGTATCTTATATAAGTAATTATGAGATCAACCATCCTCTCCATCGAACATATATAGAATGTGCTAGTATTTCACTACAGTGAAAATGGTAAAAGACGATGCTACAAATGGCATTTTATGATGCTAATAAGCATAAAAAATAAGATCCACGATGCTTCTTAAAAAAGCATCGTGAAAGCATCACGTATATAAGAGTGGAGATGAAAAGTATCGATGCTTTTTAAAAGCATCGCAATATTTTCTAACGATGCTTTACAGCATCATAAATTTAAATTTTATCAATGCTTTTTAGCATCGTTAATGATAATGCATCCTATACTCTACCAAGACGCTTTTAGAAGCATTGTCAGTTAAGTCACTAGTGATGCTTATAAGCATCGTTAATTTTTTAACAAAAAAAAATATATAGGTTTTATATACAAAAAAAAAGAATACAAAAATTTTTGTATAAAATTATATCAATTATTAAAACATAAGCCTGTACAATCATCACCATTCACACCAAAAGCAAATATCAATAGCAAATTTAATCAAAAGATATTATTTTATATAAATAAAAATAAAGTATATTATTTTTATATAAATAAAAATAATGTACAATCAAGAGTTCAACAAACTAAAAGCATATAGAAAATATAAAACTACAATAAAAATAAAATAATGTCAATCTGTAGGTGGATGGTCATTATTGTTTCAACATGACTTACCATCGTCTCAACGAGTGCCTGATGTGCTAGGAGTTGAAGGAAAATTCTGATTTTTCGGTCTAAGTTCGTTCAGATCTGATCAGATCAAGAGATATATTTCAAAATTTTTTCTCTTTGATCTGTATCAGATCTGAAATATTTCAGATCTGATTCTTATTATTTTAATAAATAAAATAAAATAAGAATAAATTAAATCAAATTTAATTTATCTGATTTGAGTAATCCCATTATCCTGTTGATGATCCTGTTTGCAGCGGAAGGTTCTGGATCTAACCACGCAAGCGCCTGGCCTCTACCGATATCCACTCAGGCTAGATCTAGAGATCCTCTTCTTTTCTATCACGTCTTAAAAATTAGATCTGGATCTGATCTGGAGGATCTTCAAAACTCCTTTTGAAGATCAGCAGTCGTCCTTTTGCAGCAGCGCAGCCTTCTTGCTTTTGATCGCCTTTCTTTGATCTGATCGCACCAACCAAGTCCAAAACTACTTTTGGACGTGGAGAGGAGAGGGAGAAGAAGCTTTGGCATGGAGGAGGAGAGGGAGAGGCAGCCTTGGGGCATGGGAATTCTTTATTACTCTTTGAGTTGGGCGCAGGGTCTTATTTATAGACTAACTTGTGATCCAACTCCTCTTCCTCCCAACCAATCACAACCCTTTGTGAAATCAGATCTAAATCTGATTGGTGGGAATAGAGTCCCCTGGATTCCTCCTTAGAGGGTGCCTAAGACCAGTCAAACTGGATTCTTAGTAGAACTCTAATTGGAATCCAAAAGGGAGGTGGAGTCCTTGTCCAACAAGGACTCCTAGGCGCCTCCAACTTGGGCGCCATTGGCGCCCTCCTCCTTGCCAGGTTCTGGCAGGGGGACAAGGCCCCCACCAGCTCTCCAATAGGTGCATGACATGTGGTCAAAAGTCAAAGTGTCAATGGTCAACATTTGACCAGTCAAAGGTAGACTTTTGACCAAAGTCAAAGAACAAGAAATGGCAGGTGACCAAAAATGGCAGGTAATGTCTTACAAAATAAGACAACCTTTTCTGACTTGGACAACCTCCAGTCAGACCATATGAAGGCCTCTGATTGAGCACAAACTCCTTTGGCTCAGTCAGGACAACTTATTTATGATAGTAAAAGAAGACGTTAGGTTCAATCGAGTGCTAGCACGATTTCCTTGAACCTAATTGAATCTCATTCAGATCAATTGAACTAGATCAGTTCAATTGATGATCACCAGATTCAAACCCTTGTTTGTGTGACCCAGTTAGGTTCAGTTCTGTATGGTAATGGGATATGTCATGATCTCTATCATCGACATCATCGAAACTCCTTTCGATGGATCAGAACTCTTCTGATTCGAACAGCTAGAATGATCGATCATCTAAATCATTCTAATTGCTCCCAAAATCCACCAGTGACACCTAGCAGTATATGGTGGCAACCCATCAGAGCTGAATGCGAACCTCTTGGTGCAGCTACCTGTGTGATTAAGTTCTTCTATCTTGAGCCCCGATCAGATTAGGGTTAAGGTGAACTCGTCAAACCCTAGTCTCTGTCATATGATGTAATCATTCGATTCGAGTCCAATGTGAAAATCTAAATAGAAACTCTTTCTATTATTTCACTCTGCCATGGCCATGGGCTTCTGGACTTGATTCTCATGATCATCATAGGGCTGCTCCTCTACCACCGAGGTAGATAGATTCCATCTTGATGCAATCCAGTTCCTACAATGAACATGCTATAGCCAACATACACCTCAGGGTTCCATATGGCTAGGAGACCGAGTAATGGTGTAGTCAAACTATAACACCCTCAAGGTGAACTGCCGATGCATCTCAGGTCAAAGAACCAGACACACTACTGCAGCATCGAGTCAGTCATTGACGAGAAGGTAGACTCCCTAATGACTACTCGAGGTGGTCACGCTCAGTGCCCTCGTTCTCTAACGAGTACCTGTACTCTCGCTCCTCTCGCTCCGGTGTCTCCACACCGTAGACTCAAGACTCATCTACTAAAGAGAAGCGATTGTACACCAACCTTCCGGATCAATCACCATCCTCGTGATGATCCTATGGTCGGGAGCATTTTATGAGTTAATAATGATTATTCATGTCTTAAATTTTCAACTCTTGAAAATATGAATTATCATTACCATTAACTCAAAGGATGTATCACAGACACTAAATACACATATGTGATAGAAAATAACCCATTTTATTGATATTAGTCAAAATTATAATTTTGCCCCTAGAAGTGTATTACAAGTGTCAGCCAATTCTGGCTTCTAGGGCACATATATCTAACAATCTTCCCACTTGTCCTAAAGCCAATTGGCTACAAGTCTAAGTCCCATCTTCTCAAGGTGGGCTTCGATCTTCTGCTGGCCCAACGGCTTTGTAAGTGGGTCTGCCACATTATCTGTGGAGTTGACTCTCTTGACCTCGAACGTAACCTTCTCGAGGTAATCGCGGATGAGGTGGTATCGCCGCTCAATGTGCTTGGATTTCTGGTGAGACCTCGGCTCCTTAGCAAGGGCTATGGCGCCATTGTTGTCGCAGTATAGAGGAATGGCATCTGATGGCATTACTCCAATTTCTGCAGCAAACTTCTTGTACCAGAATGCTTCCTTTGCAGCCTCTGATGCAGCGATATATTCTGCTTCCATGGTGGAATCTGCTATCACAGTTTGCTTGGAACTCTTCCAGCTGACACAGCACCACCATTGCACACAAACAGACTCCCAGATGTCGACTTTCGATCATCTATATCGGACATGAAATCCGAGTCTGTGTATCCCTGGACTTGGAGTTCTCCGTTACCAAAGACCAACATCATATCCTTAGTTCTTCTCAAGTACTTAAGGATACATTTCACAGAAGTCCAGTGTTCTTCACCTGGATTTGACTGATATCTGCTTGTGACACTCACAGCATGGGCTATATCAGGTCGTGTACATAGCATGGCATACATGAGGCTCCCTATTGCAGAAGCATAAGGGATCTTGCTCATGCGTTCTATTTCCTCAGGTGTGCTGGGGCACATCTTCTTGGAAAGATGAATACCATGTCTGAAGGGTATTAATCCCCTCTTAGAGTTTTCCATACTAAACCTCTTTAGTACTTCCTCTATGTACATCTTCTGTGAAAGTCCTAGCATCCTATTCGGTCTATCCCTATAGACCTTAATTCCTAGAATAAAGGATGCTTCACCTAGGTCTTTCATGGAGAATTCCTTGGACAACCACATTTTGACTGATGTCAACATGGGAATATCATTCCCAATAAGGAGGATGTCATCCACGTACAATACGAGGAAGACAACAGCGCTCCCACTGACCTTTTTGAAAACACATGGTTCCTCTTCATTTTTGATGAAACCAAACTTTTTGATCACATCATTGAAATGAGTGTTCCAGCTCCGAGATGCTTGCTTAAGTCCATATATGGACCTTTGCAGCTTGCAAACCTTGTGATCAGTATCACTGGATGTGAAACCTAGCGGCTGTTCCATATAGATATCTTCCTCAAGATATCCATTTAAGAATGCATGCCGTTTTCACGTCCATTTGCCATATTTCATAATCGAAATAGGCTGCAACGGCAAGCAATGTGCGGATGGATTTTAGCATAGCTACTGGAGAAAAGGTATCCTGATAGTCAATGCCTTCGCGTTGACTATAACCTTTTGCCACTAGTCTAGCCTTGAATGTCTCCACATTCCCATCTGCACCAATCTTTCTCTTGAAGATCCATTTACACCCAATAGGTACTATACCTTCTGGTGGATCTACCAAGGTCCAGACTTGGTTTGAGTGCATCGAGTCAATTTCTGACTGCATTGCCTCTAAGCCATTTCTCGGAGTCGATATCTGATATCGCCTCGTTGTAGGTTTTGGGATCATCACCATGAGCACCATTACCTATGAGGAACATTTTCCTCTACTTCCTCTGAAATAATACCTAAGTATCTTTCAGGGGGATGGAAAACTCTTTTCCGATCTACGAGGTGGAGGAGGTAGTGTTCTTATTGGCTCAACCTGATTTGGTTCCAATTGGTCCTTAGCTCGTTCCACTTGTGAGACTTTCTCATCAAGCTTAATCTGCTTTCCAATGCCGCTATCTTGAATAAACTATTTTTCAAGAAAGATGGCATGTCGACTCACAATCACATTGTGGTCTTCTGGAATGTAGAAATAGTATCCTAATGACTCTTTAGGATATCCTATGAATCGAGCTCTGAAAGGACCTAAACTCTAACTTGTCCGCTTGTTGTCTTTTGACATGAGCCGGACAACCCCAAATTCTGAGATGACTCAGACTTGGTTTCTTACCGTGCCATATCTCATACGGTGTGGTAGGAACGGTTTTAGAGGAAACCCTATTCAGTAGATAGATTGAAGTTAACAATGAATGTCCCCAAAGAAAATCAGGGAGGTCTGTGAAGCTCATCATGGATCGAACCATATCCAATAGAGTCCGATTTCTCCATTCTGAAACCCCGTTGAGTTGAGGTGTTCCTGGTGGAGTCCATTGAGAGACTATGCCATTTTCCTTAAGATAGTCTAGGAATTCCCGGCTAAGGTATTCACCTCCTCGATCTGATCGAAGAACCTTAATGGGTTTTCCAGTTTGTTTTTCTACTTCATGTCTGAATTCTTTGAACTTTTCAAAAGCTTCAGACTTGTGTCTCATAAGATACACATACCCATACCTAGACAGATCATCGGTAAAGGTAATGAAGTAGACAAAAAATTGCCTCTAGCCGGCACATCAAATGGGCCGCACACATCAGTATGTACTAGGGCAAGGAGATCTGTGGCCCTCTCCCCATGTCCAACAAAAGGGAGTTTAGTCATTTTGCCTTGAAGACAAGATTCACAAGTTGGATATGACTCGGAAAGTCAATGGACTCAATAGCCCATTTTTCTCCAATTTGTTGAATCCTATCTTCTGCTATATGACCTAATCTCAGGTGCCATAGATATCTATCGTTTGGACTATCCCTAGGTCGTTTGGCATTCACGTTTTGCTCGATAGTTAGAATAGGTACATCAATATGTAGCTGATAAAGACCATTAATAAGAAAAACCATTTGCAATTTTATTTCTTTCATAAAGAATGTTACAATGGTCCTTAAAGAAGGTGATCACATAACCTTCTTGTGCTAAGCATGAAACAGAAATCAAATTCCTGCTAGCTGCAGGCACATAATAACAGTCTTTCAAAACTAAGTCTAAACCAGATGGTAATCGAAGAGGGTATGTTCCCACGGCTACTGCAGCAACTCTTGCTCCATTACCGATGCGTAGGATCATGTCTCCATCCCTCAGCCTCCTGCTATCCTCAAGACCCTGCATAGAAGTGCACAGATGAGCACTAGAACCAGAGTCAAGCACCCAACTGGATGCAGAAGAAACCGTAAGGTTAGACTCAATAACGAGCATACCTCCAGAAGGACCTTCCTTCTTGTTCTTCAGGGTGGCCAGGTAAGTAGGGCAGTTCCGCTTCCAATGGCCGTCGCTGTTGCAATGGAAACACTTTCCTTTGACATCGGCCTTTTCTTCTTCGGCTTCTGCCTTCTTCTTCTTTGATCCTTCCACCTTTTGCTTTTTCACAGACTTCTTTTTCTTTCCATAAGACTTTCTTTTGGAAGAAGTCCGTTCCATAGCAAGAACTGAGCCTTTAGAACCTTTCATAGAAAGCTCAGCGGTAACCAGCATATTCATTAATTCGGCCAAGGAATTTTGAAGTTTATGCATGTGGTAATTCATGATGAATTGCCCATATGCATCAGTCAAGGATTGCAGAATAATATCGTTCTGCAGATCCAAGTCTAACTTCACACCGAGCTTCTCAAGCTCTTCCATGTCCTTGATCATTGTCAGACAGTGATCTTGGACTGACTGCCCATCACGCATCTTAGCCTTAAAAAGTCATTTCGTGACTTGATATTTGGCTGCGCGACTCTGTTCACCAAACATCTCCTGCAGGTGAGCCAACATTTGGCGAGCAGTCCCGATATCTTCATGTTGGCGCTGGAGCTCATCAGACATCGAGCCCAACATGTAATATCTGGCCTTATTATCTTCGTCTAATCCATTTTTCCAGAGACGCTCTCTGTTCAGTGGATGGACGGGCTGGTAAGGTGGGAGGGTCCTGGTCCAAAACATGGGTTAACTTCTCTGAAACCCAAAATAATTTTGTAGTTCCTGAGCCAATCTTTATAATTGGGTCCAGTCAGTCTATGTGTGTCTAGGATACGTGCCAATGGGTTGGACGCAGACATTTTTCCTGTAGAGAGTCAAAGATTCTAGTTAGATACTGTATAATTTTGACTTGACCAATTTATTTAGGGATTTTATTTTTAAATAAATTAGCTCCCACTATTTTCTCGGATCCCTACACTCCCTCTGTAGAGATGCAAAAAATCTCCACGATTAATGATTTCTAGTGGGTGGTGCGGTCTCACCAACTGACTCATCACCTCACCTAACAGTTATTGGTGATGGGTTAGCCAATGAGTGAACAACTCTTGTTCAATGATTCTCTAATCATGGTGCACCCAAACTTGGTCTCTAATTCATGAATCTCACCGTATCCGAAATATTGATCCACTCCTTAGTTAAGTCAGACCCACCATTTGCATAGACTGGGTTCCTAATTGAGTCTCTCACCGTATCCGAAATATTGAGCCCAACTCATCCTCCAGCCCATAGCATCCAATGCCTAATAGACATGGTTGCATCTTTTCCGGTGCAACTGAGCCACTGTATCCAGCCGAGAACAATCAACCCGGGAAGGGCCCGCACATCTACAATGGTGGAAGACCTCAGACTTAATCTTTTCTTAGGGAGAATTGATTCAGGTCTCATTAAACTAGACTTGTCATTAGTCATAACAATTATGACTAACCTAGTGGCATGGGTTAGCTCGGATTATTGACCACCTCAGATCAGAACTGTGTCAACAGATATGGCCAGGTAAGTGAGACCGGTGGAAGGAATATGCCATTAACTCGTACAAGAACGCATTCAGGTCGAGTAGCTTCCAATTAAAAATCCAGTCGGTCGTATGTGCCAAACTTACCTTAGACACCAAATTGTTGAGTCAGAACCAATTGGGTTAGCCTACAATCCAGACTCTAACCTCTGAGCCTAATTAGGTCTTGCTTGATCGTGACTCGATCTTGACCCAGACTTAATCCTATTAGGCTGGTCAATTTAAGCATTGTTGATCCCATCTAACCAACTCTTGATTCGGTTTGATCAACCGCTTAGACCTAATTGAGCTACCCAAGCCCGAACCCAGTATTATGAATATGTCTTAGATCTGAAATTCTCAATTTTAGACCTAATTAATATTTCATAAACATAAATAATAAATCCTTTTCAGGATCTAGGGTTTTGCAGAAAGTAAGTTTTGCTGATTAAGGACGAACACCTACACGTCATAAGAACACCCCATCGAATGGAAAGAGAGGGCCTTTAAACCCTTCTTCGTTCTTATGACCGGACGGCCAAGAGGAACGCCTTAATCAGGAACATGTCAATACTACAAAATAGTTATTAGATCTATATCATATATCTCATATACAAATTAGATCTAATCATGGCATATTTTGCATACATCTCATGTATCGAATCATGCATATTTTCAGATCTAAATTATCTCATAATAATCTAAAAAATTAGATTTAAATTGATCTAATCAAAATAAATTCTAATCTAGACAATTATGTAGAACTATTCTACAACTAGTCTAGACATGCATCTATCATATCTCATATGATATTTAAAATTAAATAATTTTTATTTGCTATTTTTTAGATGTTATTATAACCATTATAATATCAAAAAATAGTAAATAAATAGATCTAAAATATGATTTAATCAGATTAAATCAAAAACATGCAAGACTATTCTATAGAACTATTCTATTTTAGAACTAGTCATGCATATTTTCTAATCTTAGATCCAAATCATTTAATTTTAATTTTTTTTCTGATTTTAGATCTGATCACATCTCATGTGACATCTAAAATCACTTATTTTTTAATTAAAATAAATTTAAAATTAGATCTAAATAATTTTAGAACCATGGCTCTGATACCAGTTGAAGGAAAATCCTGATTTCCCGGTCCAGGTTCGTTCAGATCTGATCAGATCAAGAGATATATTTCAAAAATTTTTTCTCTTTGATCTAATCAGATCTTGATATTTTCAGATCTGATTCTTATTATTTTAATAAATAAAATAAAATAAAAATAAATTAAATCAAATTTAATTTACCTGATTTGGGTAATCCTATTACCCTGTTGATGATCCTGTTTGCAGCGGAAGGTTCTGGATCTTAGCCACGCAAGCGCCTGGCCTCTACCGGTATCCACTCAGGGTTGGATCTGGAGATCCTCTTCTTCTCTATCACATCCTCCAAAAATTAGATCTGGATCTGATCTGGAGGATCTTCAAAACTCTTTTGAAGATCAGCAGTCGTCCTTTTGCAGCAGCGCAGCCTTCTTGCTTTTGATCGCCTTTCTTTTGATCTGGAATCGCACCAACCAAAGTCCAAAACACTTTTTTTGGACGTGGAGAGGAAAGGAGAGGAGAAGAAGCTTTGGCATGGAGGAAGGAGGGGAGAGGCAGCCTTGGGGCATGGGGAATTCTGATTGACTCTTTGAGTTGGGCGCAGGGTCTTATTTATAGACTAACTTGTGATCCAACTCCTCTTCTTCCCAACCAATCACAACCCTTTGTGAAATCAGATCTAAATCTGATTGGTTGGAAATAGAGTCCCCTGGATTCCTCCTTAGAGGGCGCCTAAGACCAGTCAAACTGGATTCTTAGTAGAACTCTAATTGGAATCCAAAAGGGAGGTGGAGTCCTTGTCCAACAAGGACTCCTAGGCGCCTCCAACTTGGGCTCACGCCACCCTTGGCGTGCGCCCTCCTCCTTGCCAGGTTCTGGCAGGGGGACAGGCCCCCACCAGCTCTCCAATAGGTGCATGACATGTGGTCAAAAGTCAAAGTGTCAATGGTCAACGTTTGACCAGTCAAAGGTAGACTTTTGACCAAAGTCAAAGAACAAGAAATGGCAGGTGACCAAAAATGGCAGGTAATGTCTTACAAAATAAGACAACCTTTTCTGACTTGGACAACCTCCAGTCAGACCATATGAAGGCCTCTGATTGAGCACAAACTCCTTTGGCTCAGTCAGGACAACTTATTTATGATAGTAAAAGAAGACGTTAGGTTCAATCGAGTGCTAGCACGATTTCCTTGAACCTAATTGAATCTCATTCAGATCAATTGAACTAGATCAGTTCAATTGATGATCACCAGATTCAAACCCTTGTTTGTGTGACCCAGTTAGGTTCAGTTCTGTATGGTAATGGGATATGTCATGATCTCTATCATCGACATCATCGAAACTCCTTTCGATGGATCAGAACTCTTCTGATTCGAACAGCTAGAATGATCGATCATCTAAATCATTCTAATTGCTCCCAAAATCCACCAGTGACACCTAGCAGTATATGGTGGCAACCCATCAGAGCTGAATGCGAACCTCTTGGTGCAGCTACCTGTGTGATTAAGTTCTTCTATCTTGAGCCCCGATCAGATTAGGGTTAAGGTGAACTCGTCAAACCCTAGTCTCTGTCATATGATGTAATCATTCGATTCGAGTCCAATGTGAAAATCTAAATAGAAACTCTTTCTATTATTTCACTCTGCCATGGCCATGGGCTTCTGGACTTGATTCTCATGATCATCATAGGGCTGCTCCTCTACCACCGAGGTAGATAGATTCCATCTTGATGCAATCCAGTTCCTACAATGAACATGCTATAGCCAACATACACCTCAGGGTTCCATATGGCTAGGAGACCGAGTAATGGTGTAGTCAAACTATAACACCCTCAAGGTGAACTGCCGATGCATCCTCAGGTCAAAGAACCAGACACACTACTGCAGCATCGAGTCAGTCATTGACGAGAAGGTAGACTCCCTAATGACTACTCGAGGTGGTCACGCTCAGTGCCCTCGTTCTCTAACGAGTACCTGTACTCTCGCTCTGGTGTCTCCACACCATAGACTCAAGACTCATCTACTAAAGAGAAGCGATTGTATACCAACCTTCCAGATCAATCACCATCCTCGTGATGGTCCTATGGTCGGAAGCATTTTATGAGTTAACAATGATTATTCATGTCTTAAATTTTCAACTCTTGAAAATATGAATTATCATTACCATTAACCCAAAGGATGTATCACAGACACTAAATACACATATGTGATAGAAAATAATCCATTTTATTGATATTAGTCAAAATTATAATTTTGCTCCTAGAAGTGTATTACAAGTGTCAGCCAATTCTGGCTTCTAGGGCACATATATCTAACACCAGGAGCCTACAAGAAACATATGAAAAGTTTGATTTGCAAATCTATAAATAAAAATATATAGATCATTAAATTAATATAAAAATATATGTTTAATAATATGTGTTTATCTGAGATGGACCATAAATCTCTAACAAAGATGTAAGCCGATCAATCTATCCCCTCATGGCCTGCATCTCAGCACGGCTCTGTCGCATCTCCTCCATCTCAGCGGCACGACTCTGTTTAATCTCCTGTATCTCCACCTCGAGTCTGTGGATGTGTGAATCTTGAGCATCTTCTGTAACATGCTGCGTATATCTATTCACCCCAGATAACTGAGTGGAGGTGACTCCTACTCCATAACCCCTCACTCGACCGTATGGTCCCATCAACTCTGTGAACATCTTGACTTCGATATGGCTCTGCTGCGTAGATGCTACGAACTCATCCTCACGCACCGTAATGAGAGATGTAGCCCTCTCCTATATTTATTTTGAAAATAAGAGTTATACATTAATAGCTAACAAAATTAAACTAAAATCATTGCATAAAATAGAATATTAATAATGCCATACATATAAATCTCTCGACTCATCCCAAACAAAAGTACCATCCTGATGAGTATGAGTCATCTGGTAAAACTCCACTTTACCGAATTTCCTCTCATGCTCATCCATCTACACAAATAATTTTAATTTTAAGCAAATAGTTATAATAATTTAAAAAAAGTATGAGTATCATGATACAAACATGGTTCATGATACATAATGATATTAGTTATATAAATATTTCAACATAAAAATTATAAATTAATTATGAAAGTTTAAGAAACATACAAACTCCTATCGGAGTCGTGCATAACTCTTTGACCCTGATGTATGAGAAACAGACTGAGCTGCTCGTGCAACTCTACCAATAGAAGAATAAGTCTGTAAAATAAAGTAAAGAAGGACATTATATGTATAATATATAATATATAATATAAATCAATATTTTTATAAAATATTTTAAAAAAAAGATAATTAATCAATAATATATTTGTGCCCTCTCAGAGAACCAATAATAAACTAGCTCCATCCACTAATGAGGGGGTACATCAGGAGGACAATTCCTAACAACCTCCTCCTCTGTCATATCCTGTCTCATATAGTCCCTCTTCAATTATGCTCTATATTCTTTCTATTTACGGTTGAGAGACTTCATTACAAAATCATGAGTGGATGGAGGGAGAACAAACTTGCTCTACAAAAAAAATTAAATAAAATAAATTATATAAGTGATTAACAATTAATATACAATATGAACATCAGTTCATTACCTCTATAACTCAGAGGAGCTCAACTTTGTATGTTGGAAGCATGTCATTCCATTTTGCATAGCCTAATGGATATAGCTAAGGCCTCCAAGCAATAGTCCCCAAAAATGAAGTCAATAAGCAGGCAGCTTTCTTAACTGGCTGACCTAGTTGATTATACTCCATAATAATTTTCTCACCCTCATGTATCTGCCACACATCTCGTACTACTATGGGTCTGCATCTGAGGCATACTCTCCTAGATCCGTCTTCAAAAAATACATAAAAATAATGATATCATAAATATACATAAAATAAAATAAAAATAAAATGACATAAAAGATAATATATATTCTGAACGTGTATCTCATCATCTGGCTGATGAATAGGAGGATCGTGTTGTGCTGATGATGAAGAAGGACAAAGCTCGGAATGCTGTGCAGCTGAACTGACCTCAGGCTGCTGCGCTGAAGAAGACGTACCAGTCTTTGTCTATGAAAATTAGAACTCTACACCAGCATATCATCCCCTACGGTGCATGATGTCACCTAGCATTTATATAAATAAAAGGTAGAATCAGTTAATATATGAAGTAAAATAACATAATAATTAATGCAAATTATATACATCATAAATAATTATTATCAATAACAATTAAGCAGTGGTATTTCCTTCAAATTCTATCCTAACCAACATCATCGTGGCATTTAAATCATCAGCTGGCACATACTTGTAGGGCATACATTGTGTATAAGTGTCACCATCATCATCCTCCACTTGATTTTCCATATCATATAAGTCTCTAGGTTTTGTTTTAATGACAATAAACCAATCTTTATCTTTTGCATCTTGTACATAAAATACTCGACGAGCTTGAGATGAAAAAAATGAATGGATCATCCTTCAATAACACACCAGTGTGTATCAATCTTGAAAAATTTACAAGTGTAAATCCATTTGCATCTTATTTCAAATCTCTTGGTGAGTTTATGTCCATCCAATCACATCTAAATAATACTACTTTAAATTTTTCATAATAATTTAATTCATAGATATCTTTAATTATACCATAATAGGATTTTTCATCCGCTTCCATAATAACACCGCTATTCTATATTTTTCTAAATTTCTTTCATTCTCTAGTATTAAATTTAAAGCCATTAATTATGAAACCATTATATCTATTCACAATCTTGTTAGGTCCTCGAGCAAGAGCTATTAGTTCATCTGAATTATTTCTCTCCATCATCTTTAATATCTAAAAAAATAATATGAAGTATTGTTGACTTATCTGATATTAAATATGTATCAAAAATCAGGATATCCTATAATTAAATATAAATCAAACATGATTCAAAAGCAACATAGGGAATAACTCGACCAACCATCATTGTTCAATCCTTGCATTAGGATGAATGTTATGGTTGGCTCATCTCTGATAAATTAAAAATTCACTGCATAAAATATAAATATATCATTTAGAATATTATATCTAATATAAAATTTAAATCTTGATGTCATGCCTTAAATATACTAACCTGCGATGGTTAGGTATTATATCACTATGAAGTAACATATAATGATGTGCCTGTGCTAGGGACTTTTGATCAAGTACAATACTTTCAGCTCTTCCTAAGAATTTTCCAATAGTTGAGAATTTATACAGTTCTGCATTCTCCACAAAGTCATTATACCGTTGAGGTCGACTAAAAATAGTCTCTACACCTTAAAGATATCTTGAATAAAATGTCAAACATTCATCAGCAATATATCCTTCAGCAATCCAACCCTCGGGATAGGCTCTATTTCACACATAATCTTTAAGATGCACAAGATAACTTCAAGAATTAAATATTTATTAAAATATCAGTATACTGTTGTTTCTAATAAAATTATCAAAAGATTTAAGGTTTGCAATAATACCTCTCAATAGGATACATCCATCTATAATGTACCGGTCCACCAACTTTAACTTCTGAAGCTAGGTGAATGAGTAGATGTGCCATAATAGTGAAAAATCCAAGAGGAAAAATCTTTTTCATCTGGCAAAGTATAATTGCAATATTGGACTCTAATTGATCAAGTTTCCAAGGATCAATAACTTTTGAACATAATGCCTTAAAGAAAGATGATAATTGAAGTACAATTGCAATAACTTGTTTCAGCAATGATGATCTTAAAGCTATTAGAAAGATATCTTGCATCCATATGTGACCATCATGACTTTTAAGATTTGAAAGTTTTCGATCATTTAGATGCACACATCGTGAAATATTTGATACATATCCATCAGGTACCTTGATACTTTTCAAAACTATCAAAAAATTATCATTTTCTCAAGTAGACATTGTGTAACATACAGGAGGCACATAAATTCTATCATTAGCAAGCATTTTAGGATGAAGCTCCTATTGGATATCCATTTCTTTTAAATCAAGACACGCCTTCATGTTTTCTTTTCTCTTTCCTTCAAGATTTAAAAATGTTCTAAGTAAATTATTACAAACATTCTTCTCTATATGCATGACATCAAGTTGTGCCGAATAAGATTATATTTTCAATAAGATAATTCAAAAAAGATACTTTATTTTTTTCATAAATGTTTACTCAACTGTTGTGTAGATGCTATCTGTGTGTCTTCCTCATTTTCATCCTCAAAAAAATTGTCTGGATCTTGAAACACTTCTGTATCTATAGTACTGATATAGACTTTCTCTGATAACCCTTCGTGCATTAAGCTTTCAATATCATGAGTGCTTACCATAGCTGTAATTGATGCCATCCATTTGTCTATGAACATCAGTTCCAGAAGATGGAATAGGGATACATCCGAATTCTATAGTACCATCAAATAAATTTTTCTAAAATCAAAATAGATGATTTACTTCCAACCATCGATGATGTCCTATGTAACAAAATTTACCTTCATGTTTTAACCAAATTGAATGTGTTGAATCTCCACAATAAGGACATGCGACCCATCCCTTTGTACTCCAGCCAGATAAATTGGTATATGCTAAAAAATCATTAATAGTCCATAACAAAGCTACCCATAGTTTAAATATTTGATCGTTAGAAGCATCAAATGCATCAATACCCTTTCGCAACTATTTTAATTCCTTTATTAAAGGCTGTAGGAAATATCAATATCATTGCCTGGACCCTTATCTCCTGGAATAACCATTGACAAGATAAGTAATGATTGTTTCGTGCACATCCACGGTGGCAAATTGTAAGGTATCAAATTGACTGGTCAAGTGCTGTAGGTAAAACTCAGGATCCAAAATGGATTGAAGCCATCAAAAACTAAGCCCAACCTAATACTGCGAACATCAGAGGCAAAATCAGGATGCCTATCATCAAATGCTTTCCATGAAAGGCTATCTGTTGGATGTCTCAACATTCCATCCTTTGTATGTCCTTCATCATGCCATCTCATTGATGAAGCTGTTATTGATGATGCATAAATCCTTTTCAATCTAGGTATAAGAGGAAAGTAACGCAATACCTTCATTGGTTTCTTTTTACTCCACATTGCATTTAATTCATTCAGTACATCATCTCGATCTTCTTTTCATGTTATCCATCTTGAAGATCCACATATATTGCATGACTCTTGATTAGCATTTTCATCCTGATATAACATACAATCTTTCGAACAACTATGAATCTTTTCGTATCCAAGATCCAATTTCTTTACTACTTTCTTAGCTTCATAATATGATGGTGGTAAACCAGTGCCTTCTAAAAATGCATCCTTTAATAACTTGAGCAGCATGATAAAACTCTTTCCAAACCATCCATTCAAATATTTTAAATAGAACAAATGTACAAGAAAAGAAATCTTAAAAAATTTTGTACAACCCGGATATAATTCTTCATTTGCATCTTTCATTAAGGTGTGATAACGAGCCATCTCATCATTAGATGTATGTATAGGCTCCTCAACATGCATACATTCCATATGTGTACATCCATCAAACATCCCAATTGTTTCATATATACTACTGGATTCTCCTAAATTTTGAACACCAAGTCCAAAAGCATCTATGATCAAATCCTTTATATCATCATCTCTTGTAGAATTGTCTTGTAGGCTAGTGGATCCAAAATAAGTCAAGGATTGGTTACATGATGATGGCAACATAGATTCCCCATGAAAAATCCAGTCGGTATAACCTTTTCAAGAATCATTCCATACCAAATGTTCTTCAACAATTTGTGGATCTAAAGAAGAACTATTTACACATTTCTGATACGGACATAAAATCTTTCCATTCAAACTACTTTTCTCCATACCAAATTTAATGAAGTCATGAATTTCATCTAAATATTCTTTACTATTCATTGGTTTATTTATCCAACTTTTATTCATTATAAGATAAAAATGACTGAACTTGCAACTTATCTAAAAATAAAAAAAATTATATAATCTATATTAATACAATAAGTAAAAAATATCAGTCATTTCATAAAATTCAAAAAAATAATAACTATTATAGTTCATTATAAAACTTGAAGACTCAAAAATATATCTAGATATGATATGATTTATATAGTAAATACTTGCTATCATCAACTAATAGGTAAAGAAGGTCCTATCCCATTTAGAAAATGCATTAATTTTATAGGTCAATTACAGTAATCAAATGATATGCAATAAGAGCTAAAAAAATTTTGACAATTTTTTTTCTTAGTTCTCCCATATAGGGAGAACAAAATAAAAATATCATCCAAAATTTTTTCTGAACCCTCAGCATACCATTTGATTATTGTAATGACCTATAGAATTACTCATATTTTTCAAACTATCCATACTGGACAATCAATTGACCAATGTACATAATTTTTTTATTTATATAAAAATAAATAAATATATGGATATAATAGAATATATACATTAATCAAAAGATGGGTCTATGGTTCTATGCAATATAATTTTTTTTAAAATAATTCATAACTAACATTACCTGGCATCTTCCATCGGCTTGAGCGCATAGGGCTGGATACCTTTGACGCCAACTGGGACCAAAGACCCAAGTGCGCAAGGCTGAGACCCAAGTTTCGTGCATGTTAATTAAATATTATGCACAATGTCATAAACTTTTAACAACTCAGTTAGATAATTATCCGATGGCAACCAAATAATAAAGAATCAATAAAATAAACTCTTAGAATTAGCATACATCCTAACCAAATCATTGTCAAATAAACCCTCACTAAAGGCTCAAAGGATCAATAAAATTAATCTTTCTAAGTCATTCAAAATTTTTATATACAAAAAATAAATAATCTCTTTCCTAAAATTAGTATAGCCATCAAAAGCTAAGGTATCACAATCAAATCTAGAAATAATTAATAAAAATAATTAAAATATTATCTAAATTCTCTAACTACTACGTACACTTTCAAATAATACCATACACGAGAATAATCTTTCAATCTAAAAAATAAAATATTATTAGAGAAATAAATTACTTATAATGGACAATAATATAAGAAAATACTAGATGATATTATTTTTGTCAAATATCTGTATTTAATAAAAAAATATGATAGTCAATAATTACTATATATTTTATCTATTTTAAATTATCTAAAATATATTTAAAAAATAATTTTTAAATTATATACGGAAGGTCAGAGAATAAGGGACGCAGAGGAGCACTGGTGGCTAGAAGGGAGGTGGTGCGGTCGGAGAGCAAGGAGGCCAAGGAGCATGGCCTGCTGGGAGGGTCGGGGATGGGTGTCGAAGGTCGGGGATGGGTGTCGACTGGGTCGGTGGCCGGGCCGGGGGCAGTGGGGCGCGCATCGGGGAGGAGGGCGATGTCATGAAAGGGGATGGTGGGATGCGGTCGGATCGGGGAGGGGGATCGGGGGGTCTTTTGGGCTTGCGCAGATGACCGCCAAAAGGGAAGGAGGGTTGATGGGATGGTCTCGAGGAGGACGGATGGCGTATGGAGCGGATGGCGCGGGTGCGGCATGGACGGATGCGGTAGCAGAGGGGAAGGGGGCCAAGGAGCATGGCCTACTGGGAGGGCCGGGGATGGGTGTCGGTTGGGTCAGTGGTCGGGCTGGGGGTAGTGGGTGCGGCATTTGGGAGGGGAGCAACGTCGGGGATGGGGGATGGTGGGATGCGGTCGGGTCGGGTCGGGGAGGGGAACTAGGAGGGTCTTTTGGGCTTGTGTAGATGGCCGTCGGGAGGGGAGGAGGGCCGGTGGGATGGTCTCGAGGAGGATGGACGGCGTGGATGGCACGGGTGCGGCATGGATGGATGCGGCGGCAGAGGAGAGCGGCGGACGGTGGTGCAGCATGGATGGCGGGTGCGGCACCGATAGTGGAGAATCGACGGAGATGGAGGGCGGGAGTGAGAAGGGGATTAGGGCATGGGGGAACAGGGGGAAAGGGTGGGGGGGGCGGCGGCGGATAGGTTAGGGCACGAGAAAATCAGGGCCGAATTAAGCGAACCTAATGACGCTTTTTAACATCGTTAAAAAGCATCATTAAATAATGATGCAAGAAAGCATCGATAATTTTTTAATTTAACGATGCTTTTTCTAAAAGCATCGGCATTGACAATGCTGAAATTTTATGATACTTTTATGCGTCGTTAAAAACACGATGCTTTTTAAAAGTGTCAGTAGATCAGTGCAATTACCGATGCTTTCAAAAAGCGTTGGCAGAAAATGATCATTAATTCTATGTTTTTCTGTAGTGTTTCTAAAAATATTAATCCTCGACTCAATGATCCATTGACTAAAAATATTTTGGATTGGGATTTTTAGGATTTTAAGTCTCATTAGTTTGATCTCATCATAGTTCTAAAATCATTGTTCTAATTCATAGGATTCATCATAATCTTAAAAAATATAAGATGCAGCATATGATAAAATAAAATTATATTTTATTTATTTATAAAAATATTATATATATGAGTATGAAGATCAATAGAAAATCTATCATATATAAATTATGATTGGTTTATAAGACATAAATCTTTTAATTATTTTTTGGCTTTCTATGGATACAAAGTTTTGACATTTTTATTTTAATGGTAGAACCAAGAAAGTTGGTTCCTCCGAGGACCAGGTTCGCTACCAAGGAACCTCTAGCCTCGCTTAGCAAGCAGGGCCCGATTGAAAGTATACCAATCTTTGATACCGAGGCTACATTCTTGTTCAACTGAAGCCTTACAGAATAGCTTATCAATTATTTTGCTAACCCAAAAGCAAAGCATGAAAAGAGACATAGCAATACATAGTACTCATTGAAATATAGGACTATAAAGAATTTTTTTAATATTTTTAAATATTCTTAGCAATACAAATTTTAAAATGATGTAAAGAGTTTAATTTCATCAAAGAGAAAATATTTTTTATAAAAATAATGATAAAAAATAAAAAATATCATAATATATATCAAATAATTATATGATGATCTAGTTTATTGTGAATAAGTAAAATAAATTACTTATATAAAGTAGAACCATATGTTGCCACTTGGTGGTTGAGTGCCTGGCCATCCTAAATACCTACTTTGATCTCAGTAACACCAAACTCTCTCTATTTTCTTAGATAATTGTGTATGCAGTGAAATAGTTAAAAAAAAAAAAAAAAAGTTGATCATTATCACAAGAATAATCCGAAACATGGAACTAAGTATTCTGTTTTCGTATTTAAGTTAAAGCGCAACGATGCAGCATGTCATCACAAGTTTGGAAGCCAACATTTGGCACTTTTTTTTGTGATGGAATTCTTAGCAATTAAACTGCCTATGACTGTCGGTATGATTGTAACACGAATTGGAGTGGGAAGGAGCAAGCGTGCTCCAAGAATAAAGAGGCAACGGCAGTAAAGGTTGCACCAGCTAAGGTGGGTAAAGAGCAATATTTTTAAACCTAGACCAAACGTGTTGGTTCGACTGATTTGATTAGAAACCGATTGTCCGTCCCGATTAGTTCAAGGGATATTTTAAAAGTAGTCAAACTCAATTGGAAGAACCAGATGAATTAGTCAAACTGGCCAGTCTCGTTCTCATATATATATATATATATATATATATATATATATATATATATATATATATAAAAAGATAGATTGGGTTTCAATCGTTTGAAACTCAGTTTATATTCGATCGAATTTTCAACAATTCGATCTATATATATCTTAAAATACACGTCTGAAAAGGCACACCGATTGAAAAAAATAGACGCATGTGCATCTAAAAAAATATTTCAGAAAAAAATAGATTTGTCTGAAAAAAAAATTTAAAAAAATCTAAAAAAAATTCAAAGAAAAAACCAAAAAAAATTTAGAAAAAAAACACCCTAGAAGCACCAACATGTAGGTGCCTTTTTATTTTTTTCTATTTTTATAATTTTTTTAATTAAAAAAAAACCTTAAGAAGAAGAAAAAAACACCCTGAAGTACATTTAACATAGGTTTTTTTTTCTATTTTTTATAATTTTTTTAATTAAAAAATTTTTAAAAAGAAAAGAAAGAAGGTGCTTGTAGGCACTAGGGGTGCAATCGAGCCGAGTCGAGTCGAGTAACTGAAAGCTCGAACTTGACTCGATTCAAAATACTCGAGCTCGAAACTCGGTTCGAGTTCAGCCGAGTCATAATATTTCAAGTTTGAACTCGACTCGATAAAAAATAGACAAGGCTCGAAATCAACTCGACTCGAATATAAATCGAGCCATACTCGAGTTCGAAATCGAGCCTTATCTTATTAATAATATATATTTATATATATTATAAATAAAATTAATATTATTAAAAATATATATATACTCGAATAGGCTCACGAGCTTTCGAGTAGAATATCCTGCTACTCGAACTCGACTTGAAAAGCTACTCGAGCTTGATTCGCATACTCGAGCTCGACTCGAACTCGATAATAACTGAGTCGAGTCAAGCTCGAGTAGCTCATGAGCAGTTCGACTCGTTTGCAACTCTAATAGACGCCTATACTTACAGGCGCCTATAGGCATCTTTTTTTTTTTCTTCTATTTTATTAGCTTTTTATATTTTTTTATCTTTTTTTTATTTTTTTCAGATGCTCGAATCTTTTTTTAGGTGCAGCGCCTATTTTTTTTCAGACGTACTTTTTTAGGCGTGTGCGCGCAAATATGCGCTAATCCAATGGTCGGAGATCCAATCGGATATGGACTAAGATTCTGTCGATCGAAGTCCAGTCTATATATATATATACATGCATGTATGCATGTATGCATACATATATGGATACTGTTGGTGCAGAATTTGATTGCCAAACCTAGCCGAACTTTCCAGTGGTCGAGTCTTTGCCGAACTCTTCAGCAGTCGAGCTCTAGCCGAACTTCTCAATGGTCGAACTTCAGTCGAACTTCTATGGGAGCCGAACTCCTTCCGGACTCCTCCAGCGGTCGGGCTTCTATGGAAGTCGAACTCCTTCCAAACTCCTCCAGTGGCCGGGCTTCTACGGAAGTCAAACTCCTTCCGAACTCCTCCAGCAGCCAGACTTCTACAGAAGCCGAACTCTTTTCAGACCGTTCCTTCAGACGGATTCCTACAGACGATCCCATTATTGAACGGTTACAATCGGCATTTATCAGGACAATCACGAATATCATTCATTAGGACAATTATGATTGTCATTTATCAAGACAATCACGATTATCATTTATCAAGGATGGTTACGACAGTTATTAATCAAGGCAGTTACAACAGGCTCTATCTATAAAAAGGGACCCTCAGATACATTCTCTCTAAGCATTCTTCTCCTTTCCGAAATTCTGTCGAACTCCACACTGAGCACTCCACTTCTATTGGCCAGAGCTAACTTGACCGTCGGAAGGTCCTACCGGAGCCACCAATACTGACTCCGGAGAGGACTTTATTTTGCAGATTATCGACGGTGACCGCGTTTTTCTCAACTCCAATTTAATTCAGCATCAACCAAATTCTGCACCAACATATACATATGTATGTATGTATGTATATGTGTGTATATATATATATATATATATATATATATATATATATATATATATATATATATATATATATATATATATATATATATATATATATATATATATAATTTTTTAAAATTGGGCTAGCACTTTTGATGTAGATCAAGTTAAAATGTTGAGCCACTGAAAAGGTCCATCAGTTCAACAGCTTTGAAGCAAGAAAAAAAAAAGGGAGTAAAAACAAAGGTACATACAAAATAACGAATCAGACCGTCTTAATTCCTCACTTTTGCTTTTTCCAACTCTCATTCCGAATATCCAAATTTATATACAATCTTATATAATTTTATATAATATTTATTAATTTTTTAAAAAATATATAATTATATAAATATATTATTAATTTAATTTATTATTTATTTAATAATATTTTTAATTATATAATCATAATATTTAATTATCTAAATTATATCATTATTATATCTATAATTCTAATATATAAATTATGCTCATATCCATTTAAAATAAATATTAATATAAATTTTTATATATAAATAATATTTATATTTATATTTATTAAATAAAATAATATGAATATGAATATATTGATCATATGATATAATATATTTATAGTTGACTCGTCACCGTCAAATAATATATATGATGTGCATGGTATGGCTCGTGCTGCCATTCATCCTGTGATGGCAGGCAGCCGGTCGCATCTTGCGGTGCCATCCGCACGGCAAAGATCAGTGCCCGCCTCACAAACCGCGTGCCTTTTAATCCATGTCATAAAAAAAAACTGTTCTATTTCTCGCACGCATCTCCTGGATTCACCATCGCATAAAAATATTTGTTTATAGAATTATGCCAAAACGTGCATCCTCTAGTTTCTTTCTTTAATCAGAATTCTCAGGGGATAAACTCCGCTTCTACCAAAGTTCAGCTTGATGCTTAGTCTAATGCAACTAATAATCATGAAAGAGCTTCGATTAAAAATTCTCCTCCAGCGGCCGGATTCCAGCCGAACTCCTCTAGCGGTCAAATCTTAATCGAACTCCTTCAGCCGACCGAACTCCTCAGCAATCAAACCTTAGCCAAACTCCTTCAGCAGCCGAACCCTGCTGAACTCCTTCCGCGGCTGAACTACTCCAGCGGCCGAACTCCTCCAGCGGCCGAACTCCTTCTGGACTTCTCCTTCAATCAGATTCCCCAGGAACCGAACTCCCTCCAGACTTCTCTTACAGTCGGATTCCTCCAGGAGCCGAACTCCTTCCGTACTTCTCCTTCAATCGGATTCTCCCAGAAGCTGAACTCCCTCCGGACTTCTCCTTCAGTTAAATTCTTTCAGGAGCCGAACTCCTTCCAGACTTTCTCTTTCAGTTGGATTCCTCCAGGAGTCGAACTCCTTTCGGACTTCTCCTTCATCGAATTCCTTCAGGAGCCGAACTCCTTCCAGACTTTTTCCTCAGTCGAATTTTCTCTAGGAGCCAAACTCCCCCGAACTTCTACTTCGATCGGATTCCTCCATGAGCCGAACTTCATCTGGACTTCTCCTTCAATCGAATTCCTCCAAGAGCCAAATTCCTTCCAAACTTCTTCTTCAGTCAGTCGGATTCCTCCAAGAGCCAAACTTCTACCTCGGTCGGATTCCTTCAGGAGCTGAACTCCCTCCAGACTTCTTCTTTAGATGGATTCCTTCAGGAGCCAAACTCCTTCCGAACCTCTCCTTCAGATGGATTCCTCCAGGAGCCAAACTCCTTCCGAACTTCTCCTTTAGTCAGATTCCTCTAAGAGCCAAACTCCTTTCGGACCTCTTCTTCAGATGGATTCCTCCAGGAGTCAAACTCCTTCCGGACTTCGTCTTCAGTTAGATTCCTCTAAAAGTCGAACTCCTTTCGGACTTCTCCTTTAATCAGATTCCCCCAGGAGCTTAACTCCCTCCAGACTTCTTCATTCAAATTCCTCCAGGAGCCAAACTCCTTCCAGTCTTCTCTTCCAGTCAGATTCCTCCAGGAGCCGAACTCCTTCCGAACTTTTTTCAATCGAATTCCTCCAGGAGCCAAACTTCCTCCGGACTTCTCCTACAATCAAATTCCTCTAAGAGCCAAACTCCTTCCAGACTTCTCCTCCAGTCGGATTCCTCTAGGAGCCGAACTCTCTTCGGACTTCTTCTTCAGTCGGATTCCTTCAAAAGCCGAACTCCTTCTGGACTTCTCCTTTAGTCGAATTCCTCTAGGAGCCGACTCCTTTTGAACTTCTTCTTCAGCCGAACTTCTCCATCAGTCGAACTCCTTCAGCCGAACTTCTCTACCAGTCGGACTCCTTCTAGACTTCTCCATCAGTCGAACTCCATCCGAATTTCTTCAGTAGATTACTTTCAGATTTTAAGTAGCATTCCTCCCGAATGATCTCCTATAGCCTTATTTCCTTTAGGAGTCCGAACTCCTCTGGAATTGACATACGTCAAAGATCTTCACCCCTCCGCATGGCCATGAGTGGCTCAGTACTGGACGACTATGGCTGTCACTATCAGTCTGCTGCAGGCGGCATCCCTCTCATGCGGTCTTGAGCGGCCAGCTATCGAATGGCTATGGCCATCATTATCAGTCTGCTGCAGACGATGCTCCTCTCACATGGCCCTGAGCGGCCAGCTACCGGATGGCTATGGTTGTCACTATCAGTCTGCTACAAGCGGTGCCCCTCTTCATAATAAATCCTATGCGGCCCCAAGCGGCCAGCTACTAGATGGCTACCGCTGTCACTATCAGTCTGCTTCAGGCTCCATCTATAAAATGGATCCTTCAGATACATTTTCTCTAAGCTCTCTTCTCCTTTCTAAAACTCTGCTGAACTCTCTTCCAAGCACTCCATTTTATGTTGGCCAGAAGAGCTGACTTGATCATCAGAGGATCCTGCTGGAGTCACCACCATCAATTCCGAGCGGAACTTTATTTTATAGATTACCGACAGCGACCGCTTCTTCCTCAATTCTAGCTCGGTCCAGCGTCGACCAGATTCTGTACCAATAGAATTGGCGTTAGAGGAATGGCCTCTATTCCCAAGGTTTTCTTGTTCTTAAAAGAGTGCTCAGCAGCGATCTCTCTTCTTCTTCTTTAGAGTTCTTCCTAAAAAAAATGCCTCTCAAGAAAGCTTCGATCCGACGATCAACGGCCTCTGCAACTAGATCCCATCCAGACCTATCCGCTCCCACTTCAGCTCTGGCAACTCAAGCTTCATTTGCAGCCATAATGGATGCTGAGTAGTTCAACCTGCTGGTTCAGAAGGTTCATGATCTTATAAAGGCGGTGCAGGCCATACATCAATAGGCCCCGACGTCGATTCGATCGGAGCAGGCTTCTCCGGAGCCCCATGATCTAATTTGGGGATAGTCGACTTGGGCTAGCCGATCGATGACCTTCGAAAGAGAGAAGTAGAGGGTGGAGAACCCTTTCTTGGACCATGACTCGATCTAGGGGGAGCCTTGCACCCATTCCACCAGAAAACTCTGGAGATCAACGATCGTGAAGATCTCCTGGATCAAAGGCTCCTAGAAATGAGCTGATGAATTGAAGAACTCCGCCATACTCCCTCCTCGTACGATAATGATATATGCACTGATCCTTCTTTTTCTCAGAGGATTATGCAAGAATCAATCCCACCGAACTTCAAGCTCCCGCAGTTTGAGAGTTACGATGAGACCATCGATCCGATCGATCACTGATAAGCATCATAAATTTATCAATAAAAGTATTAATTTATTAATTAATTTATATTAATTTTTAATAATTATCAATCAATTTATATATAATTTTTGAAAAATTCATATTTTTATTAATTAAAAAATTAATTAAAAAATAATAAAAAAATAATAAAAAATAAAAAATAAAATTTTATTATCAATAGAAAGAGCTCATTTTTTTAATCATAATAAAATAAATTTCAAAAAAAACGGAGCTAAAATAAAAAGGATATGAATTTTTAAAAATATAAAATAAATAAAAATTAAATAAAAAAAAGAAAACGGCTCAGCCGACTCCGCAAGCCGAGCCACCAAGCCAAGCCGAGCCATCAAAGCCGACTCAGCCGTTGAAGCCATCAGTCGGTCCATGATCCAGGCGTAGACCGCCAGCTCAGCAAATTCCGGCGAATCAGAGATTGCCACGTTGTGGACCTAGACCCCTTAAGGGTCTACAGAAATTTATCGCGGCTCACAAGGGTAATTTAGTCTTTTCGTCCAACAACAGTGGCACTGATTGGTTGCGGTGTGCGGTGCAGCCGGTCCACGTGGTCCATGGGAACAGTTATTGCGCGATCCGACGGATGTGGTTGTTTGCGGTCAGGATCGGACGGCTGTGGTTGCTTCCAGATTTTATTCAGCTACAGACATCACGCGGATCACCATCGGACGGCAGCGCTCGATCCAGGCGATGATCCGATGGTCCAAAAAGCTTCCGACGGTGATCAAACTCTCAGGCGCATGATTTGCGGCCAGATTTCCTCGATCAAGCGCGATCCAACGGCCAGAATTTAATCCGACCCGATCTGAGCTGATCTGCATCCGATTTTGATGATTTTTAGACCATTGGATTCCTATTGAATGGCTAGATTTTATCAGATTTATCAGAGACATATCAGAGCTATTTTAATTTAAATTTTATTTAAATTTTGATGATTACAAAGTTCATTAGTCCCACATTGCCTTTAGAAAAAAAATATCCAGCCCTCCTAACACTATAAAAAGGACCCTAGGCCTCCAGAAATCATCATCTCCGATCAAGGTGAAGTTTTGGTACAGGGCGAAGCCAGGCTATGGGTTAAAGGCTGCTTCGAAGCAACGGGTGCCGAGAAGAAGAGCTGAGCTTCTACACCATCTTTCTGCCAATGCCGATCCAAGATCAGAGATCAGGAGAAGAAGAGCCGAGCTTCTACACCATCTTTCTGCCAATGCCGATCCAAGATCAGAGATCAGGCTATTTTATTTTTTTTTCTTTTTAAATTTTATGTATTTAAATTCTAAAATTTTAATTAATAAAAATTTTATTTTTTCATTTTAATTTCTTACTTTTTATTTTTATTGTAATTTAATTTCTGCACTTTAATTATTACTTTTTATTTTATTGCAAGTAGATGCTAAGATCTAACTAATAGATCTTAGTACCAAATTTAAATTTATGCACCTTTTAATTTTTATTTTCAATCTTCCAACTTCAGTTTTTATTTCAAAATTCAAATCATTTTCTTTGTCTTCTCAAAAAAAAAAAAATCAAAGATTTCAAATCTAAAAACACTATCTTTTCCCTGTGGATTCGACCCGACTTACCACTATCTACGCATTTTCAATAATTTTAAGAAGTCGGATTAAACTGATAAACACGATGTCTTAACGACAACATCGTGTTCCTATCATATTTTTGGCGCCGTTGCCGGAGAAGGCACGGATATTAAATTTTTGATCTCTTTGATTTTTCTATAAATAAATTATAAATAAAATTTTTATTTTCTTGCTAATTTTTTTTATTATTTTACAGGAAAAGAAAAAAAGAACAAAAAGAATCAGAAGTTTTGCCTGATGAGATCAATCCTAACCCTAGTTCTTTTTTCTTTTTATTTTATTTATTTATTTATTTTATTTTTTTAAATTAATTTTAAAAAATATTTATTTAATCTAATTAAAAATCTCATGATAAGATTAGAAATTCTAACTGTCTAGAGCATGCATCATATTAGTTTTATTTTTATCTTTATTTTTATTTTTATTTTTTTGGTGATTGCTGGAGGCAAGGTAAGCCTTTCAGAATACAATTAGTTACATGCATCTAGTTTAAATTGCATAGAACCCTTTGATTGAATTTTTTTTTTTTTTTGCATATCATATTAAATCAAATTAAGGGCAATACCCAATTAAATAAGATAAGATGGGGATTTGATCACCCTTCCTTAGCCCACAAACAACCAACCAACATCCTGCATTGACCTAAATCTTTAAATTAAAATCAATTAGACATCAACCCTAGGAACTCGAGCTCAATAGGACAAGGAATCCAAAAAGTTGTACCAGGTTAGGATAAGTTAATTTGACTGGTGTCTAGGAAAGTGGTTCAGGGATGATTGGGCCCGAAGGAAGGTGGTTTCTAATTGGTTCCATTCGCTTACCTGGCCAAGCACAATTGGTGTCTAAGGCAAGCAACGGGGGGACTCCCACCAACCTTACACTTACCTGGCCAGTTGATTGGCTAATCCTACACTTGGAGGGCTTGAAGGTGACCTTGGCAGTTAGGAGCTGTCTAGATCTAGGATAACCCTTAGTCAGGATTGATTGACCAACTTGATTGCTAACGAACATCAAACCTAATTAAATTTAATTCTTCTCTCTCTTCTTAGTTCTAGGACTCCTTAGGACCTCTTCTTGAGAACTTTTTTTTTCTTTCTCCTCTAAAAAATAAAATAAAAATTAAATTAAACTAACTAAAAAATATTAAAAATAATAATTAAATTAAATTAAATTAAATTAAAATTAATAAATAAAAAAATTAATTTATAATAAAATAAAAATAAAAAAAATAATATTCTAATTTTTTTTTTGAACCATACATTAGGGTTACACTAATACATGCATGGTAGGAAATCATTTTTTCTGATTTAGTTGAACTTAATTGAATGGTTGATTCACATTAAACATAATAATCAAATGGCTAATATAAATCTAATAGTCCAAAAATTAGATAAAGTTGACCTTCTTGCTCAGAAAATAGATCAACTCCTAACCCTAGGTCAACAATCTCCTACACAATTCACATCATCTTCTAATTATCAGGAGACTTATTCAATCTATGCTAGCCCAAACCCATCATGTGAAGTGAATGTTCCTATGACTGCACAATTTCCATATTTTATCCAAGAACAAGTTCAAGCTACTCAAGGATACTCCAAATTGATTAATGATCCCATTTTCAAATTCATATAATTCAGATTGGAGTAACTTTAATTTTTCTTGGACATCCCAACAGACTCAGGCTCAGACCCAAATTTCACTTGAGCAAAATTATCAAAATTATGCCTATAATAATGGTCAGCCTAGTCAGTTTATTCCAGCCATCATATTATAATCAGCCCTTCATACCCACCTCCTCAACAGACCAATCTAGCTGATGATAGATTTAACCAACTTCAACAATTAATTCTAACTCAACAGCAATCTATCGCCAGACTAGAAGCTCAAATAGGACAATTAGTTGAGTCTAACATGAGGAGAGAACTAGATCAACTACCGAACCTACCAATTTCAAACAACCCACCTAATGACCACCAACCACCTGGATTAAATTATCAATCTAATGTTTCATCTAAGAATCTCCAATTTGAGAATACCAAAGTAATTCCTGAACTTAAAAGCTATAGGATTCTTATGGACCCATACCAAGACCAGGTGAGAGAGGCTAGTACTGATGCTAGCCAAAATAAAAATTTAGAGAAACTGATTAGTACTGAGACTAACCACATAGAAGAACCCAAGCCAGAAATTAGTACTGATGCTAGTTCCAGTTTAAATGAGATAGAAATAAGGGAAAAGAGAATAGATGATTTATCCCGAGACTTATAAACCTAATGTCCTATTCCCTTCAACCCTAGAAGCTGGTTCTTCTTATAAAAATCAAAAGGCATGTAATGAAATGTCAATGGAGTTGTTTAAGCAAGATCACATTAATTTACCTCCAGAATTAAAACCGCCTTTAGTCACCATTCCAGCACCCATTGAATCAAACTTAACTCCTAATACAAAAACTCCATTCATGAGCATTTTAGAAGAACAAATAGGAGTAATTCTTAATAAACATGGGTCTGAGAATGGAATCATAAAATTATATCCCTAAAAATTAACAAAGATTATATCAATAATGGGATTATAAATCAAAATCTTTCTGAGATTGGCAATCCAAAATCATTGGAATTTGTCAATCCAATATTCGACACAGGATAGTGAGCTACATTGTGTCTGGCTGAAGACGGTAAACTTAGCGCTTGTTGGGAGGCAACCCAATATTTAGTTTTTATCTAATTTATTTTTTTTAGTTTATTTTTTTTAGGATAATTTGAATAAGTTGGAGGGAGAGCTCAAATTTTCAAAGGCATGTGCTGGACCAAAAAAATATATATATACTGAGTTAGGTGTATTCTTTCATGTTCTTTATTACATCCTTTATTTTTTCTTCTCCATTGAGGACAATGTCGATTAAGTTGGGGGGAGAAAAAAATAAAATTTTTTTAAAATTTTAAGTCCTCGAAAAAGTTAGTATTTAGTATTTAGATACTTGATTATGCTTAAGAATCGAATTAAACTAAGCATTTTAAAAAGAAAATTGATGCACAGATTAGAGAATCTATGAGATATTGAGGAATCAAGTATTAAGAAAATTCAATAAAGAGTTAAGTCTAGAACATAAAAAAAAATTTCTTGGAGCATTTCTAATTATTTCTACTAGCATCAAAGAAAAGTCTACTTTTTATAGGCTTGTGTAGGGTAACTATACGTTTCTTCATATAAAAATTTATTTTAATAAAATAGTTTCCAAGTACTTCTCACTGAGTAATCCGGGCCTCTTTGCCTAAGCAAGCATTGAGTTTCGCGTCAAAAGGTGGGAAGGGCAAAGAAGCTCGTTGTAAAGCTAGTCTTAACTCGTAGCCTATTTGATTCGAGCTAGTAAGCCCGAGGGGTATTCTATACCTAGTGCCCTAAAGCCAACTGGTTTGGGAGTCATTGGCCCAAGACTCGCTACATGGATCAAATAGAAAGCTTAAGGAGTTAAGACACTCAATAGTGGTACAACGTTAAAAAAAAAAAAAAAAAAAAAAAAGGAAACATTGGTTTCCCACCAAGTAACCGGGTCCCGTTGCCTAAGTAAGCAATGATATTCGCATCAAAAAGTGGGCAATGTGAAAATAAAAATTAATAAATGAAGGATGGAAGTAGCAATACACCTGCCTATATGAAAGTTTAGACAAATCAGAGATAAAGGTAGGATAATTTAGAAAAAGTTCTGAAAAATTTAATGTTCTTTACTTAATTTTTCTATTGATAAGTATTAATACCCCAATGATATATCTCATTTAAGCTCTACTGAATATCAATGGCCATTTTGAAAATTGCTTAAGGTAAAATTCGAAACTCTAAAGTTAAAAGATATTTAAAACTAAATTCTTTCTTTACTCGAGGACGAGCAAAGCTTAAGTTGGGGGGTGTGATAAGCATCATAAATTCATCAATAAAAGTATTAATTTATTAATTAATTTATATTAATTTTTAAGAATTATTAATCAATTTATATATAATTTTTAAAAAATTCATATTTTTATTAATTAAAAAATTAATTAAAAAATAATAAAAAAAAATAATAAAAATTAAAAAATAAAATTTTATTATCAATAGAAAGAGCTCATTTTTTTGATCACAACAAAATAAATTTCAAGTAAAACAAAGCTAAAATGGAAAAGATATGAATTTTTAAAAATATAAAATAAATAAAAATTAAATAAAAAAAAGAAAATGGCTCAGCCGGCTCCGTAAGCCGAGCCACCAAGCCAAGCCAAGCCATCAAAGCCGACTCAGCCATTGAAGCCATCAGCCGGTCCACGATTCCAGGCGTGGACCGCCAGCTCAGCAAATTCCGGCGAATCAGAGATTGCCACGTGGTGGACCTAGACCCCTTAAGGGTCTACAGAAATTTATCGCGGCTCACAAGGGTAATTTAGTCTTTTCATCCGACAACAGCGGCGCTGATTGGTTGCGGTGTGCGGTGCGGCCGGTCCACGCGGTCCATGGGAACAGTTATTGCGCGATCGGACGGATGTGGTTGTTTGCGGTCAGGATCGGACGGCTGTGGTTGCTTCCGGATTTTATTCAGCTACAGACATCACGCGGATCACCATCGGATGGCAGCGCTCGATCCAGGCGACGATCCGATGGTCCAAAAAGCTCCCGACAGCGATCAAACTCTCAGGCGCATGATTTGCGGCCAGATTTCCTCGATCAAGCGCGATCCAACGGCCATAATTTAATCCGACCCGATCTGAGCTGATCTGCATCCAATTTTGATGATTTTTGGACCGTTGGATTTCTATTGAACGACTGGATTTTATCAGATTTATCAGAGACATATCAAAGCTATTTTAATTTGAATTTTATTCAAATTTTGATGATTACAAAGTTCATTAGTCCCACATTGCCTTTAGAAAAAAATATCCAGCCCTCCTAGCACTATAAAAAGGACCCTAGGCCTCCAGAAATCAATCATCTCCGATCAAGGTGAAGCTTTGGTATAGGGCGAAGCCAGGCTATGGGTTAAAGGCTGCTTCGAAGCAACGGGTGCCGAGAAGAAGAGCCGAGCTTCTACACCATCTTTCTGCCAATGCCGATCCAAGATCAGAGATCAGGCTATTTTATTTTCTTTTTTTTTTAAATTTTATGTATTTAAATTCTAAAATTTTAATTAATAAAAATTTTATTTTTATATTTTAATTTTTTACTTTTTATTTTTATTGTAATTTAATTTTTGCACTTTAATTATTACTTTTTATTTTATTGCAAGTAGATGCTAAAATCTAACTAATAGATCTTAGTACCAAATTTAAATTTATGCATCTTTTAATTTTTATTTTCAATCTTCTGACTTTAGTTTTTATTTCAAAATTCAAATTATTTTCTTTGTCTTCTTAAAAAAAAAAAAAATCAAAGATTTCAAATCTAAAAACACTACATTCCCTATGGATTCGACCCGACTCACCACTATCTACGCATTTTCAATAATTTTAAGAAGTCAGATTAAACTGATAAACACGATGTCTTAACGACAACATCGCGTTCCTATCAATCACTTGAAAGTCTTTCGAATAATGATGCTGCTTCACGATGTGTCAGATGCTATTTTGTGTCGGACATTTTCATCTACCCTCAAGTTAGCCACCAAAAATTGGTACTCAGCACTCAAGTCGAGTACCATCTTTTCTTTTGATCAGATGAGCCATCGATTTGCGGCTTACTTCATCAACAACCGACGTCCTCGCTGAGGTTCAGATTTTCTAATGAATATCAAGCAGAAGGAAAGAAAATCTATTCGAACTTATGTCATCCAGTTTAACGCTACTGCATTGGAGATTCAGAACCTGGATCAGTCTGTTGCAAGGATAGCCTTCAGAAGAATGATTTGCTATTCTCTCTAGAGAAGAAGTATCCCAAAAATTTTATCGATCTGCTAGCTCGGACTGAAGGATATGTCCAAGCGAAAGAAGCCTTCAAATTGAAAGATGAGAGAGCCACAAGAGAGCAGCAGGTGGGCGAGTCTAGTAAACCCATGGCTGATGGAGGGCTGAATGAAGTTCGACCATGCTCACAAACTTTCTCCGAGCCCAAACTCCTTCTCGAGCTCATTGTCAAAAAAGCCCCGATGGAAGGGCGTGAAGAAGTTCTCCTCCTAGAAGGTTTCACAACTACATCCCCCTCAATGCCCCCAAAATGCAAGTGTTGATGGAGATCATGGAGCAACTACCGAGGCTTAAAAGAATATGCACCCATCCTGACAAGCGCAATCCCTAAATACTGCTTCTACCATCATGACCATGGCCACGATACTAAAGAATGTATTCAGCTCTAAGATGAGATCAAGGAGCTCATCAGAAGAGGCCGACTGGGTCAATTCCTCAGACGTCGACCTAATACAAAAAAAGATTGATCGAGGGCACTGCCGTAGTCAGAACCACCAAGGAGGAAGGAACAATCAGAAGATCGGCCACCTCTCGACATCATCAACACTATCTTTGGGAGACTTCGGCAAGAAGAGGCCAACAGATCTTAAGGGTCAGTGAAGAGATGGAGGACTAAAAAATCCATAACCTTCACCGAGGCAGATGCACGGAGAGTACAGTTTTTGCATAATGATATGGTTGTAATCTCTTTAAATATAATAGACTATGATGTACGTTGCATCCTAGTTGATAATGAAAGTTCGGCTGATGTCTTGTTTTATGATGCTTTCTCTAAAATATCAATATCCCATAGTCGGTTAGGACCAATAAACTCTCCACTAGTGGGCTTCGCTGGTGCTGCAGTACCAGTTGAAGGTGTAATGACTCTAGCTGTGGCCACAGGGCAATATCCAAAATAATTCAGAGCGCAGGTGGATTTTTTAGTAGTAAAGGCTCCCTCCATTTATAATATAATTCTCGACTAATCCGATCTAAATGCACTTCGAGCGGTGGTATCAACTTATTATTTGAAGATGAAGTTTTTGATAAGTTAGGGGATCGAAGAGGTCTAAGAAGATCAAGCTCTAGCAAGGCACTACTACTCATTGCCCTGCAAAAGAAAGAACGGTCTGACCCATGTCCCGTTGATGGACTAGATGCCCGTGATGACCTTGCTGAAGAACGAGATGAGCCCATAGAAGATCTTATGGCCATCTTCCTGAATGACGAAAATACAGAGCATACGGTACAAATTGGCTCCAATCTAAAAGATGAAGTTCGGAAATAGCTCATCGCCTTCGTACGAAGGAATGCCGACGTCTTCGCCTGGGTTCCGACGGATATGCCTAGGATTGACGTCAAGGTTATGGAACATCGGCTGGACGTTGACCCTAAGCATCGACCAATGAAAGAAAGAGTTCGAGGCCATGCGTCAGAAAGGTAGAAGGTAATAGCCGAAGAAGTCGACAAGCTTCTCAATATCGGATTTATCTGAGAAGTCAGCTATCCGACTTGGGTCTCTAACGTGGTCTTGGTCAAGAAGGCCAACGATAAGTGGAGGATGTGCATTGACTTTAAGAAGCTTAATAAGACCTACCCAAAAGACAGCTATCCTTTATCCAGAATTGACCAACTAATAGACGCGACTTCAGGCTATGAGCTCCTCATCTTTATAGATGCCTTCTCTGGCTACAACCAAATTCGGATGGCACCGAAGGACGAGGAGAAGATTGCTTTTATTACTAACCATGGTCTTTACTGTTACAGGATCATGCCCTTTGGGCTTAAAAATGAAGGCGTGACTTATCAGTGCTTGGTCAATAAAGTCTTCAAGGAGCAGATCGACCGTAATATGGAGGTTTACGTCGACGACATGCTGGTCAAAAGTCGTAAGATTATCAATCATATCGCCAACCTTGAAGAGGCTTTCGATGCGCTCAGAAAATACAAGATGAAGTTGAATCCAACCAAATGCACTTTTGGAGTAGCCTCAGAAAAATTTTTGAAATTCATAATCTCGAGATGAGGGATCGAGGTCAATCCGAAGAAAATTCGAGCTATCCAGGAGATGACCGCTCCGAAGTTCATCAAGAAAGTTTAGCGTCTGACTGGGAAGGTGGTGTCTTATAGTCATTTTGTCTCGAGGTCAATCGAACGTTGCATGCCCTTCTTCCAAATCCTCAGAAAATCGAAAGATTTTCACTGGACTCAGAAATGTCAAAAGGCATTTGACTAGCTTAAGAACTACCTCGGCTCGCCCCCTACTAGCCAAACCCAAATCCAGAGAGGAACTATTTCTCTATCTCACGGTCTTTCCTACAGCACTAGCGGCAGTCCTAATCAAAGAAGAGGCTAAAGTGCAGCGATCAGTCTACTATATAAGCCGAATCCTAAGGAATGCTAAAACTAGGTATACAAAGTTGGAAAAATTAACTTATGCTCTTCTGGTTGCAGCAAGAAGACTTCAATCTTACTTCTAGGGACATGCTATAACGCACCTTACTGACCAACCGATCAAAGCAATCCTTCATCAAATGAATGCTTTCGGAAGAGTTGCAAAATGAACCATTAATTAACAGAGTTCGACATCAACTATCGATCTCAGTCGACAATCAAGGCTCAGGCACTGGCCGACTTCATAGTTGAATGCACTATTCCAAATGAAGCCGAGCATGAATAGAGCGAGACCGGCATCCCGTGGTTGCAATCGAGCCTCTCCGAAGAAAGTGCCGATCTTTTCGAAGGTTTTTAGGCTCAGTACATGGATGATTCATCCAACTCCACTAGAGTATATGTGGGATTAGTCTTAGTCAACTCTAAGGGAGTCATCATCGAGTACATGCTATGCTTCAAATTTTCTGCAACTAATAATGGGGCCAAATATGAAGCACTGATCGTCGAATTAAAAATAGTGGGAGAATTCAAAGTAAATCAACTTTTAGTCTACAGTGATTTTTAATTAACGGTCGGCTAAGTTAGTGGCAGGTATAAAGCACGGAAGAAAAGTATGATGAAATACCTCGAGAAAGTGAAGGATTTGACTCTGGCCTTTAGCAGTTTTGGCATTCGATAGGTTCCGAGGGCAAAAAATACAAGAGCCAACCTCCTTTCTAAATTGGCTATTTTAGTCTTATCCGAACTGTCCGAAGAAGTATTTTTTGAAATTCTAAAATACCCAAGCTCAGAGAAATCATAGTTCGTTATGCAGATGGAGCTCGAGCTGAGCTGGATCGATCTGTTGATTGCCTATCTCAAAGAGGGAGTTCTTCCTCGCGATCTGAAAGAAGCTCGAAAACTCAGAAATCAAGCCTTCTGGTACATTTTGTATGAGGGCAAATTGTATAAGAGATCGTATTCGTTGCCGCTGCTGAGATGTCTCCGACCTTCAGAGATCGACTTCGCATTATAGAAAGTGCACGAAAAAATTTGTGAAAATCATGTAGGAGCCAGGTCTCTATCACAAAAACTACTTCGGTAAGGGTACTATTGGTCGACCTTGCACCATGATTCCATGAAGTATGTCAAGAAATATGACCGCTATCAGAAAAATGCAAACATATAAAGACAGCCGGCCTCCAAGCTTACTCTATTGAGCGCACCTTGGCCATTTGTCCAATGGAGAATGGATATACTTGGCTCTTTTCCAATGGCATCCGAACAACAGAAGTTCTTCCTGGTCGTGATCAACTACTTCACCAAATGGATCGAAGCTGAACCACTAGCAAAAATTACCGAGGTCAAGGTACAGAACTTTGTCTGAAAGTTAATCATCTGCCAGTTCGGTCTACCCCAAACTCTCATAATAGATAATGGGCAACAGTTCACTGGGTTAAGGTTCGCTAAGTTCTGCAAAGATCTAAACATCTTTCATCACTTCACGTTGGTAGTTTACTCATAAGCAAATGGGGAAGCTGAAGTGACCAACCAGATCCTACTACAAGGCATCAAGACAAAACTCGATAGGACAAAGAGAGCCTGGGCAGATGAACTCTACCACGTCCTCTAGGCGTACTGAACTATTCAAAGGCTACCAATAAGAGAAACACCGTTCGCCTTGGCCTTTAGAACAGAGGTAGTCATTTCAATCGAGCTTAAGCTTCCATCAGCACGGGTCGTGGCCTTCGATGAGTAGCATAGCTCATTGGACCTCAGAGTCAACCTCGATCTTCTAAAAGAAAAAAGAGAGGAAGCCTAGATTCGGATGGCGACCTATAGATGAAGGATGGCCCGATACTATAATTTCAGAGTTAGAGGTAAAACGTTCAGAGTGAGAGACTTAGTACTTTGGTGAGCCACCATCTCTCAGCCTCAGAGCCAGGGGAAGCTTACCCCAAATTAGGAAGGCCCGTATGAAGTAGAGGAGGTCGTCCGATCCGAAACTTATTGCTTGAAGGAGCTCGGAGGAACAACGCTCCGACGACCTTGGAATTCAGAAAATCTAAGGATGTACTACCAGTAATTTTTGTTCAATAAAACTCCTCCATTTCAATATTATGGTTTCTTGGTACAAAAACTATGTGATGACAGGAAAGAAGCAATCAATAGTGGCCATGTTAGGAATAAGAGGAGAATCTCATTCTAACATGAGCAAAGTCAAATATCTCATTTATTTTAGATGAGATGAGGAGAGAGGCCCTGACAATAATCCTTATGTGCCCTTATAGTCCATTAGGAATAGGAGGAGAACCTCATCCTAATATGAGCAAAATCGAAGATCTCATTTATTTTAGATGAGATGAGAGGAGAGGCTCTAATAATGGCCCTTATATGCCCCGACAGTCCGTTAGGAATAAGAGCAGAACCTCGTCCTAATGTGAGCAAAGTTGAAGGCCTCATTTATTTTAGACAAGACGAGGGAAGAGGCTCTGACAACAGCCCTTATGTGCTCCTACAACCCATTAGAAATAGGAGGAGAACCTCATCCTAACGTGAGCAAAGTCGAAGACCTCGTTCATTTTAGACGAGATGAGGGGAGAGGCCCTGACAATGGCCCTTATGTGCCCCTACAGTCTGTTAGGAATAGGAGGAGAATCTCATCCTAACATGAGCAAAGTCGAAGGCCTCATTCATTTTAGACGAGATGAGGAAAGAGGCCCTGACAATGGCCCTTATGCGCCCCTACAGCCCATTAGGAATAGGAGGAGAATCTCATCCTAACGTGAGCAAAGTCGAATGCCTCATTCATTTTAGACGAGATGAGGGAAGAGGCCCTGATAATGGCCCTTATGTGTTCCTACAGCCCATTAGGAATAGGAGGAAAACCTCATCCTAACATGAGCAAAGTCGAAGATCTCGTTCATTTTAGACGAGATGAGGGAAGAGGCCCTGACAACCGTCCTTATGAGTCCCTACAGTCCGTTAGAAATAGGAGGAGAATCTCATCCTAACAAGAGTAAAGCCGAAAGCCTCGTTCATTTTCAATGAGATAAGAGAAGGGGTCCTGACAATGACCCTTATGCACCCCTACAGCCCGTTAGAAACAAAAGAAGAACCTCGTCCTAACGAGAGCAAAGCTGAAGGCCTCATTTATTTTAGACGAGGTGAGGGGAGAGGCCCCGACAACGACACTAATATGCTCCTACAGTCCGTTAGGAATATGAGTAGAACCTCATCCCAATGTGAGTAAAGCCGAAGGCCTCGTTCATTTTAGATGAGGTAAGAGGAGATGCCTCGACAACGATCCTAATGTGCTCCTACAATCTGTCAGGAATAGGAGGAGAACTTCATCCTAACATGAGCAAAAGTTAGAACCTTGCAGACCAAAGACGTGGAGAAGAAAGAAGCTCGATGGAGAATCCTTACATGAGTTTTTTCACTACAACCTGACTACGTCAAATGCGAAAGGCAGAATCTTATCCTAATTTGCAAGAGAGGTCCTAGTCTGATGTCCACAACGAGCTCGATGTCCATAACAAGCAACAAAAGTGGGGACCTAGGATAGGAGATAAGATCTCCCGCGAACTTCAACCTAAATGGGTGTAGAGCCCAAAAAAGAACTTCGACAGTTGTCTTTTTTATACTTTCTTTCTTCGAATTTTGAACTCGAAAGTGGAAAAACTATTATTGGGGATAAACCTCACTTTCGCCAAAGTCCGGCCTGATGCTTAGCCTAATGCAATTAGTAATCACGGAAGAGCTTCGATCGAAAATTCTCCTCTAGTGGTCGGACCCCAGCCGAACTCCTCCAGCGGCCAAACCTTAGCCAAACTCCTTCAGCCGACCAAACCCCAACCAAACTCCTTCAGCGGTTGAACTCCTCCAGCGATCGAACTTCTTCCAAACTTCTCCTTCAATCAGATTCCTCCAGGTGCCGAACTTCCTCTGAACTTTTTCTTCAGTCGGATTCCTCCAAAAGCTGAACTTCTTTCGGACCTCTTCTTCAGATGGATTCCTCCAAGAACCAAACTCCTTCCGGACTTTTTCTTCAATCGGATTTCTCCAAGAGACGAAATCCTTTCGAACTTCTCCTTCAATCGGATTCCCCCAGGAGCCAAACTTCCTTCGGACTTCTCCTTCAGTCAAATTCCTTCAAGAGCCGAACTTCTTTCAGACTTCTCCTTCAATTGAATTTCTCCAGGAGCTGAACTCTCTCTAGACTTCTCCTTCAGTCAAATTCCTCCAGGAGCCGAACTCCTTCCAAACTTCTCCTTCAGTCGGATTCCTCCAGGAGCCGAACTTTTTCCAGACTTTTCTTTCAATCGAATTTCTCCAAGAGCCAAACTCCTTCTGGACTTCTCCCCCAGTCGGATTCCTCCAGACGACAAACTTCCCTCAGGCTTCTACTTCGATCGAATTTCTCCAGGAGCCGAACTTCCTTCGAACTTCTTCTTCAACCGGATTCCTCTAAAAGCCGAACTCCTTCTAGACTTCTTCCTCAGTCGGATTCCTCCAAGAGCCAAACTCCCTTCGAGCTTCTACTTCGATCGGATTCCTATAGAAGCCAAACTCCCTTTGGACTTCTCCTTTAGATGGATTCCTCCAAAAGCTAAACTCCTTTCGGACCTCTCCTTCAAATGGATTCTTTCAGGAGCCGAACTTCTTTCGGACTTCTTCTTCAGTCAGATTCCTCTAAGAGCCAAACTCCTTTCAGACTTCTCCTTTAATCAGATTCCCCCAGGAGCCTAACTCCCTCCAGACTTCTCCTTCAGTTAAATTTCTTCAAGAGCCAAACTCCTACCAAACTTCTCCTTCAGTTGGATTCCTCTAGGAGCCAAACTCCTTTTGGACTTCTCCTTCAATCGAATTCCCTCAGGAGCCGAACTTCTCCTTCAGTTAAATTCCTCCAGGAGTCGAACTCTATCCAGATTTCTCCTCCAATCAAATTTTTTCAGGAGCCAAACTTCCTCCAGATCTTTCCTTCAATCGGATTCCTCCATGAGTCGAACTCCCTTTAGACTTCTTCTTCAGATGGATTCCTCTAGTAGCCAAACTCTTTTCAGACTTCTCCTTCAATCGAATTCCTCTAGGAGCCGAACTTCTTCTGGACTTCTCCTTCAATCAAATTCCTCTAGGAGCCGAACTCCTTTTAGACTTCTCCTTCAGCCAAACTTCTCCACCAGTCGAACTCTTTTAGTTGAACTTTTCCACCAGTCGGACTTCTTTTGTACTTCTCCATCAGTCGAACTCCATCCAGATTCCTTCAGTAGATTACTTCCAAATTTTAAGTAGCATTCCTTCCGGATGATTTTTTCTAACCATTTTTTTTTAAGAGTCCGAACTTCTTTGGAATTGACATACGTCAAAGATCTTCACCCCTCCATGTGGCCCTGAGCGACTCAGTACCGGACGACTATAGCTATCACTATCAGTCTACTACAGACAGCATCCCTCTCATGCGGCTCTGAGTGGCCAGCTATCGGACTACTACGATCGTCACTATCAGCCTACTATAGACGACGTTCCTCTCACGTGTACCTAAGCGACCAGCTACTAAATGGCTATGGCTGTCACTATCTGTCTACTACAGGTGGCGTCCCTCTCTGTAACAAATCCTATGCGGCTCCAAGCGATCAGCTACCGGATGGCTACAGCTATCACTATCAGTCTGCTCCGAGCTCCATCTATAAAAGGAATCCTTTAGATACGTTTTTTCTAAGCTTTCTTCTCCTTTTCAAAAATTTTGCTGAACTCTCTTCCGAGCACTCCATTTCTGTTGGTCAGAAGAGCTGATTTGATCGTCGGAGGATCCTGCCAGAGCCACCACCATCGACTTTGGGCAAAATTTTATTTTGCATATCACCGATGATGATCTCTTCTTCCTCAACTCCAGTTCGGTCCAACGTCGACCAAATTCTGCACCAATACTCACCTATCCTAACCTCTTTTTAATTTGACATTCTGGCTTGAGATCCCATGGTCTAGTCACAGTAAAATTGATAGAATGTATAAAGGATAGATTAAATGATAAATCACAATACAAGTATCACAGGACTTCAAGAAATTTTTTGTATCATTGTATTTGTTTTTAATTTTAATATATCTTCTCTCTAAAATTGGAGATCTTATTACTTCATAGTCTTTCTGCATATTCCGTTGGGACTTGTGATGGGAGTGAATGTGATTGAATTCTGATAAATTGATGGTATACAGAGGATAAGGAATTCTTAAGGATATTAGCTAGGGTTGGTTTCTAAAGTATAAAAGGTTTCTAAAGTATAAACTAGCATATAATATGCATGATATATCATATATAAATTATATTTTTCTTTCTAATAATTCTTAAAATCAATAGTTATCATATTATACATACATACATACATACATATATATGTGTGTGTGCGCGCGTGTGTGTGCATACGTGCGTATATTGTTGGAGATAAATTCCACTTCCATCAAAGTCCAATCTGATGGTTAGCCTAATGCAACTGATAATCACGGAAGAGCTTTGATCGAGAATTCTTCTCCAGCGGCCAGATCCTAGCCAAACTCCTCCAACGGTCGAAACTTAACCGAACTCTTTCAGCCAGCCGAACTTCTCAGCAATCGAATCCTAGCCGAACTTCTCCAGCAGTCGAACCCCGATCGAACTTCTTCAGCGGCTGAACTCCTCCAGCGGTCGAACTCCTTCCGAATTCTTCTTCAATCAAATTCCTTTGGGAGCCGAACTTCTTCCAAACTTCTCATTCAGATGGATTTTTTTAGGAGCCAAACTCCTTCCGGACCTCTACTTCAGTCGGATTCCTTCAATAGCCAAACTCCTTCCAAACTTTTTCTTCAGTCAGATACCTTCAAGAGCCAAACTCCTTTCGAATCTCTCATTTAGTCGAATTCCTCCAAGAGCCAGACTCCTTCCAGACCTCTTCTTCAATCGGATTCTACGAGGAGCCGAACCTCTTTTGAATTTTTTCTTCAATCAAGTTCCTTTAGGAGCCAAATTTCTTCCAAATTTCTTCTTCAACCAAGTTCCTCCCGGATTTCTCCTTCAGTCAAGTTTCTCTAGGAGCCAAACTCCTTCCAAATTTCTCGTTCAGTCAGATTCCTTCAGGAGTCGAATTCCTTTCGAATTTCTTCTTCAGTCAAGTTTTTTCAGGAGCCGAACTTCTTATAAATATTTTCTTCAGTCGGATTCCTCCAGGAGCCAAACTCCTTTTGGACTTCTCCTTCAGTCGGATTTCTTCAGGAGCCGAACTTCTTTCGGACTTTTACTTCATTCAAGTTTTTCTAGGAGCCGAACTTCTTTCAAATTTCTTCTTTAGTCAAGTTCCTCCATGAGCTGAACTCCTTACGGATTTTTTCTTCAGTTGAATTCCTTCAGAAACCGAACACCTTTCAGACTTCTCCTTTAGTCAGATTCTTTCAGGAGCTAAACTTCTTTCGAACTTTTTCGTTAGTCAGATTCCTCAAAGAGCCGAACCTCTTTCAGATTTCTTCTTCAATTAAGTTCCTTCAGGAGTCAAACTTCTTTCGAATTTTTCTTTCAGTCAAGTTCCTCCTGAATTTCTCCTTCAGTCAAGTTCCTTCAGGAGCTAAACTTCTTTCAGATTTCTCCTTCAGTCGAATTCCTTCAGAAGTCAAACTTCTGAATTTCTTCTTCAGTTAAGTTCCTTCAGAAGCCAAACTTCTTATGAATTTTTTCTTCAATCGGATTCCTCCAGGAGTCGAACTCCTTTCGAACTTTTTCTTCGATCGAACTCCTTCTGAACTTCTTCTTCAGTCAAGTTTCTCTAGGAACCGAACTTCTTCTGAATTTATCCTTCAGTCAAGTTCTTCCAGGAGCCAAACTTCTTTCAGATTTTTTCTTCAGTCAAGTTTCTCCAGGAGCCAAACTTCTTACAAATTTTTTCTTCAGTCGGATCCCTCCAGGAGTCAAACTCCTTCCGGACTTCTCCTTCAGTCGGATTCTTTTAGGAGTCAAACTTCTTTCAAACTTCTCCTTCAATCAAACTCCTTCAGGAGCTGAACTTCTTCCGAACTTCTCCTTCAGTCGGATTCCTCCAGTGGATTACTTTCATATTTTAGCTAGCATTCCTCCCAGATGATCTTCTCTGAACATATTTTCTTTAGAAGTCCAAACTTTTCTGGAATTGATGTATGTCAAAGCTCTTCACCAACCAATACCTGCTTTCTTCGAACTTCGACTATTAAATCTCAACGAACGGTCATATCATGACAACGGATACCTCTCTCCATAATAAACTTCACATGGTTCCAAACGGTCCACTATCGGATGGTTACGATCGTCACTATCAGTCTGCTACAGGCTTTGTCTATAAAAAAAGATCGTCCATCTATAAAAGGGGCTCCAAGGAGGAGCACTTAGGCTAGCATACTCATCGTCTTTGAAAAAAAAAATAGAGAGCAGAGGATCCTTGCTAGAATCATGATTCTTCTTCAAAATGAATCTTCTCCATCCACAATCGAAAGTCTTTCAAGATCTATGATCGAGATATCCTCGATTAGAAACTATAAAAGATAAACCGGCGGATTGAGGGACACCGCCATGTCACTTCGATTTACCATGATGACGTCTGCATCGATCCTCCTTTCTCTCCTCGAATTATGCAAGAGCTCATTTCATCAAATTTCAAGCTCCCCCAATTTGAAGGCTACGATGAAATCTCTGATCTAATCGATCACCTAAAAGCCTTTCTGACCATGATGTTGCTCCATGGCACACCAGATGCCATATTATGCTAAGCTTTTTCATCTACCTTAAAGAAAGCAACAAGAAATTGATACTCGATGTTAAAGCTAGGTACGATCTTTTTTGATCAAATGAGCCATCAGTTTGTGACTAATTTTGTTAGCGGCTGGCATTGCCATCGAGATTCGAATTTTTTGATGAATATCAAATAGAAGGAGGAAGAATATATTCGAACTTATGTCATCCGATTTAATGCTGCTGCATTAGAGGTTCGAAACCTGGATCAGTCTGTTGTAATGGCCGCACTCAAGAATGGCCTTTAGAAAAATGATTTATTATTCTTGCTAGAGAAGAAGTATCCTAGGAACTTTACCGATCTGCTAGCTCGGACTGAGGAATATGCTTGAGTGGAAAAGCCTTCAAGTTGAAGGATGAGGAAGCCACAGGAGAGCGGCATAGATCCATCATTGATGGAGGATCGAATGAAGTTCGACCGCACTCACGAACTCCATCCGAACGTGAGTCTGAACTCTTCCTTGAGCTCATTATCAAAGAAGCCCCGACAGAAGGGTGCGAAGAAGTTCTCCCTCTAGAAGGTTTCACAACTATGCCCTCCTTAATGCTCCTAAAACTCAAGTTCTGATGGAAATCAAGAATCAGCTACTAAGATAAAAAAAATTACGATCTCTCCCAAATAAGTGCAATCGAAGCAAGTACTGTCTCTACCATCGTAACCACGATCACAACACTGAAGAATGCATTCAGCTCCAAGATAAAATTGAGGAGCTCATCAGGAGAGATCGATTGGGTTGATTCCTTAGACGTCGATCTAAAGCAAGAGTAGATCGGCCAAGGGCACTGCCACAGCCAGAATTACCACTGAGGGAGGAATAATAAGAAGATCGACATCATCAACACTATCTCTGGGGGACTTAGTGCTTCGACGAGCCACCATCCCTCAGCCTCAAAGCTAGAAAAAGCTTGCCCCAAATTGAGAAGGTTAGTATAAAATAGAGGAGATCGTTCGATCCAAAACTTATCGTCTGAAGGAGCTCGGAGGAACAACACTCCCATGACCTTCGAATTCAAAAAATCTGAGGATGTACTATCAGTAATTTTCCTTCAATAAAATTCCTCCATTTCAATATTATTATTTCTTGGTACAAAAACTATGTGATGATAGGAAAGAAACAATCAATAGTGGTCATATTAGAAACAGAAGGAGAACCTCATCTTAACATAAGCAAGTCAAAATTCTTCAACCTTGGCTGGAGATAAGATCTTCCGCAAGCTTCAACTTCAATCTTGACTGAAGATAAGATCTCCTCCGAGCTTCAACGTCAATCTCAATAGGAAATAAGATCTCCTTCAACCTTGCCTGAAGATAAGATCTTCTCCAAGCTTCAACGTCAACGTCAATAGGAGATAAGATCTTCTTCAACCTTGATTGGAGATAAGATCTCTTTCGAGCTTCAACATCGACGTCAATAAGAGATAAGATCTCCTTCAATCTCAGCTGGAGATAAGATCTCCAAGCTTCAACATCGACGTCAACAAGAGATAAGATCTCCTTCAACCTCGATTGGAGATAAGATCTCCTCAGAGCTTCAACATCAATAGGAGGTAAGATCTCCTTCAACCTTAGCTGGAGATAGGATCTCTCTTGAGCTTCAACGTCAACATCAACAGGAGATAAGATCTCCTTCAATCTTAACTGAAGATAAGATCTTTCCCAAGCTTCAACATCAATGTCAACAGGAGATAAGATCTCCTTCAACCTCAGCTGAAGATAAGATCTCCCACGAGCTTCAACATCGACGTCAATAAGAGATAAGATCTTCTTCAATCTCAGTTGGAGATAAGATCTCCCTCGAGCTTCAACATCAACATCAACAGAAGATAAGATCTCCTTCAACCTTGGTTAGAGATAAGATCTTCCCAGAGCTTCAATATCAACAGGAGATAAGATCTTCTTCAATCTCGACTGGAGATAAGATCTCCTCCGAGCTTCAACGTCAACGTCAATAGGAGATAAGATCTTCTTCAATCTCGATTGGAGATAAGATCTCCTCCGAGCTTCAACGTCGACGTTAATAGGAGATAAGATCTTCTTCAACCTCGACTAGAGATAAGATCTCCTCCGAGCTTCAACGTCGATGCCAATAGGAGATAAGATCTTCTTCAACCTTGATCGGAGATAAGATCTTCTCCGAGCTTCAACGTCGACGTCAACAGGAGATAAGATCTCCTTCAACCTCGGTTGGAGATAAGATCTCATCCGAGCTTCAACATCAATAAGAGATAAGATCTCTAATGCGTGCTAATTTATAGCTATGGCAAGTACACCAATCGATCAAGTAATAAAGTGAATGAGTAGAGTATCATCCCTAGAGGATTGAAAAATAAGTACCGAAAAGCTCTTTCCTATGCTTTATTTAGAAGATTGATTTATGAGAATAAGAAATTAAAGAACAAAATTAAAAAAATAATTAAACTTTTTTATAAAAAAATAGAGAGTGTAAATTATTAGGATTTTAAACTTAAGAGCAATGGATTACTAAGGCAATCGGTTCACCAACTCAGTCAATACAATATTCAGATTTTTAGATTAATTTTATTTCATGTGACGGTGGAGTCTCCTAATTTATTCACTATCCTTTGGTCCAGGCATAGCAAAACTATTAATATTTATTAATTATCCTTTGGTCCAGGTGTAATTTAAATAAATATTAATGCATTAGATTTTGTGAAATCCTCTAATTAAAATACGCTGCATCCAAAGCGCACTAAAATTTCTGCATGCATATGAATTCTAATTTGATTCATAATACAAGGTATATAATCAAGAAGCAATAACATAGATGTACTTGGTCCGTAACATCTATGTTCATCAGATCAATTAGAAGATGGCCAGTAATCTAAAAGCATTAAGATCAGATTTATATACTCCTCATGAATAAAATTTAAAAATAATCATACTGAATATTGCATCAAAAGAGTGGCTACACCTTAGCCTTAGTAAAAAAAAATTTAGTTCATGGTAACAAGTTCAAAAACAATAAATAAAATAAAAAGCATAGAGAAATTAGACTGTTTGATTGCTAAAATTGATTGTCCGTTGCTCTTGATGTGGAGAACTTGGTGAAGAAAAAGATGCTCCTTGATCGATGTCTTGATTATCAAAAAAAAAATTAAAAATTCTTTTTTATTTCTCATAAATCACTCTTCTCTTTCTACCTCTTTCCTCTCTTTTCTTTTTTTCTCTTTTCCTCACTTCTCTCTCTTTCTCTCTATCTCTCTGTGTGTCTCTCTCTCTCTCTTTCTCTTTTTCTCTGACTTCTTCTCTCTCTTTCTCTATCTCTCTCTCTGTCTCTCTCTCGTTTCTCCCTATCTCTCTATCTCTCTCTCCATTTTTTTTTACGACAACAGTAGGTTTTTTTTATAGATGAAGAGTTTGATTTTCCCTAAAATCCATCAAAAATTTGGTTTAAGACTCCCAAAGCAACTCAAACTAAGATCTGAATAATTCTGCCCGTTAGATGTCGATCAAACGGTCCAAAAACCACTCAAAAACTTCTTAAAATAACCCAGATCAAGTCAGATTTAATGCCAGCCATTAGATCAATCGTTGGATCGAATCTGAACCTTTCGATCGCGCAGAAAGAAGGCTTCTGATCTATAGTTTAACTTCGGGATGAATCTCAGCCGTTGGATCTCGATCGGGAGCTGCGGATGCCGTCCATCAGCGTCTTCGCTTCGGCCATCCGATCGCATTTCAGTGAAAACCGCCCATTGGATCAGTCAAAATTTCTAAATTGCCCTCCGTAGACCATGCACGAGTCCGGTGTTGCGTGGACCGTCACGTTCTTCAGCCAATCGGAGCACTTTTTCTGATGTGAAATACCCAAAATACCCTTCGGGTGGTCCACCATGAGCCGTAAAAAATGCTGACGTCAGCGTTGCATCGGCGGGTTGGTCTGCTATTTCAGTCAAACCAGGCCGAACCGCTGAACCGATTTTCTGAACCGATTTGAACCGAATCGGTTTTTTTTTTTGAAATTCAATTTCGGACTCGTTTGAAGTCCATTTTATTTGAAATTTATTTCATCTGAATCAGAAAAATAAGATCTTCACATTGGTGGCCTTCTTTCCTACATAAGATTAATAAAAATATCAATTTCTAAAGAAATAAATTAATTAATTTTATAATTTAATATTTTTATTAGTATATTTTTACCACTTATTACACCCCCCAACTTAGTCATTGCTAGTCTCTTAGCAATATTTTATTTAATATCATATTTCAATAAAATTATCCATCATAAAGATAAAATCTAGGATTAAAGGTCAAAAAGTTTAGAAAATACTGCTAACTAAGCATTGAGCTTCAGAAGCAAATTTTTCAGTCAATACAATTAAAAACTTTCTTAGAGTACATCAAAGATCTATAGCACTTGTGTTCGTGATGACTAACTTTAGCATTTCAGTATTAAATTAAAAGAACAAAAGTATCTTCTCTTATCACCTATTTTGGTCAATTTTCTATACATTCTCAATTTTATACTCATGAATTAAGGTAGCTTTCACACTGCCTTCCCTTTTTTTTTTTTTCTTTTTTTTTTTACTGTGCTGAGCATCCTGGCCTTTCCTTCACCATTTTACGTAAATTTCCACACTTGACCTAGGTGCAGAGACCTAGTTACTAGGCTTTGGGCAATCCACATATACTCTGTCTTTTGCACTTTATTTATAGGCAGGTAGCTCTTTCCTTAAATTCAAGTTTCTTTGATTAGAATGTATATTAATTACCAATTTTTAGTGATAATTGAATCCTCAGTTGGCCTTATAATCAATACCTACTTTGCCTTGTTAGTGTGCATGTGCAATTAAAAGTGCTAATAGTCTTTTAATGACCTAAGTAGGCTGCTAAAAGTTGACCAACTAATCTACTTCTTTAACTCATTACATTCATTAGCAAATAATTCTATCTTTTATCACTTATCCAGTTTATCTTGCTCAAGATTTTCTTCTTGATACATCATTTTTTTTTTAACTTATTCTACATTATCTTAAAGGAAAAAAAATAAAGAGTATAATAAAAGATAGGAAGGAATACACATGATTTGGTTTAGTCTGGTTCTTTGGAGCTTTGAAATTTTGCTGGAGCTCTCATTGATTTTTCTCTGCAAAATTAAAAATACACACCAAAGCAGTAAAAGAGCAACCATAAATTACTGAAAAATAAAAGAAAAAAAAAATGATCAAAACTAAAAAGAAAAAAAATAACCTATCTAGTAGTTCTGATTTATAGTCTTCAGCTTGACTTTCTTTGAATTCTAAAGTGGATCAATCTGGTGCCACTTCAATTGGAATACTTTCATGTTTGATCGAGTCCTCTTTCAATTTGACATTGCTCGCTTTTATAGTCTCAAACCTATTTTCTACAGAATTCTCATATAATGGATTGTCAATAATATCAATTAGAAAATAAGTTTGATTATCATCAGTTTGTTTAGTATCTTTGAAAACATTAAAAGTAACTTGTTCGTCTTGGACTCTAAGAATTAATTTTTCTTGTTGAACATCTATTAAAGCTCCTCCAGTAGCTAAAAAGGGTCTCCCTAAAATAAGGGGTACATCATAATCTTCTTTCATATCAAGAATAATAAAATCAATAGAAAAAATAAACTTGTTTACCTTTACCAAGACATCCTCCACTATACCTCTTGGATATTTAATGGATCTGTCGGCTAATTGAAGAGTAATAGTGGTAGGCTTTGGTTCTCCTAGACCCAGCTTTCTAAAAATAGAAAAAGGCATGAGATTAATGCTTGCTCCTAAATCACATAAAACTTTATCAAAACTACAATCACCAATAATGCAGGGGATAGTAAAACTCCCTGGGTCTTTTAGCTTCTATGGTAATTTATTTTGAAGTATTGCTGAGTATTCTTCATTCAAATTTATTCTCTCATGCTCCTTCAGCGTTTTCTTATTTGTTAGGATTTCTTTGAGAAACTTGGCATACCTGGGCATTTGAGTAATAGCATCTACAAAAGGAATATTAATATGTAAATTTTTTAAAATTTAAAAAAAATTAGAAAATTCCTTATCTGGATGATGTATTTGTCTCTCTGGAAATGGTAGTGGCAGCACGTAGGACTTCACATTTGGATCAGCAAACCGTATACCTGGAGACCATCCATCTGCTGGTTGTATTGGTGACTGACGAATTTTAGTTGATGGTTCCTTATTTGTAGTTGGCTCTTCAGTCTCATTCTTCTGATGTAGCTCCTCCAGCTTTGTACCACTTCTTAGGGTGATAGCATTGACTTGCTCCCTTGGATTTATTTCCATATTGCTTGGCAAGGATCTTTGAGGTCTCTCGGAGATTATCTTAGCCATTTGACCTATTTGCATCTCCAAGTTTTGAATTGCTGCTGTTTGGTCCTGTCTAAGTTTGGCTTCCAAATTTTTTATAGTTGCTTCTTGGTTTTGCATAAATTTGACCATCAGCTCTTCCATGTTGGACTTCTTTTCAGGTACTTGGAATCCTGGGGGTGGCTGTTGTGCTGCATTTTGATTGCTCCATGAGAAATTTGGGTGCTGCCTCCACCCTTGATTGTATGTGTTGGAGTAGGGATTGTTTTATTGCGGCCTAAAAAAATTACCAATATAATTAGCTGTATCAGTTGTTTTAGCAAAAGGATTATCTGTCTGGCAATTGCTCGTATCGTGTCCTCCTCCACATAGGTCATAAGTAATGCTCTGAACATGCATAGCTGTTTCCTTTAAGTTGTTGACTTTGGCTCTAAGGGCTGCAATTTCAGCTAGTAAGATTGGCACGCAATCTACTCCCTGCACAGCTGCTAGTCTTTTTGGCATCATACGTTTTGTCTGCCATTGATGGCTATTTGATGCCATCTCATCGATCAGATCGAAAGCTTCTTCCTCCATTTTTCGATTAATGATTTCTCCTACTGCTACATCAATCATAGAATGATTAGTAGGAGATAAATCATTATAGAAAGTTTGTACTTGAAGCCATACAGGTAGTTGATGATGTGGACATCTCCTCAGCAATTTCTTGAAATACTCCCAAGCCTCATATAATGTCTCCATATCCATCTGTATAAAGGAAGTGATATCGTTGCGCATCTTAGCAGTCTCGGAAGGTGAAAAGTACTTGGCTAAGAATTTTTGGACTAGGATATCCCAAGTTGTGATAGAACCTGCAGGAAGAGAATGAAGCCAACTCTTAACTTTGTCCCATAAAGAGAAAGAAAATAACCTTAATCTAATAGCATCATTCGACACCCCATTAATTTTAAAAGTATCACAAAATTTAAGAAAATTAGAAATATGGGCATTCGGATCATCATGCACGTGTCCACTGAATTAGATAGTTGATTGAATTATCTGGATCATCACCAATTTTATTTCGAAGTTGTTTGCTCATACAGACGGTCTCCTGATGCTCGAAGCTGCATCGACTACAAATAGTGTGATATAATCATTTAATGGATGATGTACTAGTCGAATAGCTTCATGCTGTCCTTCAGTCGCCATATACAATCCTAGATTGATGTTGTTAGGATCTTCAGCTACCATGTTTCTCTCTTGTTGTAGTCTTCTAATAGTTTTTTCAATTTTTGGATCTAGAGGTAGTAAGTTACTATGTCCAGTACGTGTCATGCACTAAAAAAAAAAAAAATTAAATAATAAAAATTAAAAATAAATTTTTAAAGTAAAGCTAGGATCAAAATTTCAATATTATTTTAGACACAATCTCCGACAACAATGCCAAAAACTTGATGCGTGCTAATTTATAGCTATGGTAAGTGCACCAATCGATCAAGTAATAAAGTGAATGAGTAGAGTATCGTCCTTAGAGGATTGAAAAATAAGTACCGAAAAGCTCTTTTCTATGCTTTATTTAGAAGATCGATTTATGAGAATAAAAAATTAAAGAACAAAATAAAAAAATAATTAAATTTTTTTTTAAAAAAAATAGAGAGAGTGTAAATTATTAGGGTTTTAAACTCAAGAGCAATGGATTACTAAGGCAATCGGTTCACCAACTCAGTCAATACAATATTCAAATTTTTAGATTAATTTTATTTCATGTGACGGTGGAGTCTCCTAATTTATTCACTATCCTTTGGTCCAGGCATAGCAAAACTATTAATATTTATTAATTATCCTTTGGTCCAGGTGTAATTTAAATAAATATTAATGCATTAAGTTTTGTGAAATCCTCTAATTAAAATATGCTGCATCCAAAGCACACTAAAATTTCCGCATGCATATGAATTCTAATTTGATTCATAATACAAGGTATATAATCAAGAAGCAATAACATAGATGTACTTGGTCCGTAACATCTATGTTCATCAGATCAATTAGAAGATGGTCCAGTAATCTAAAAGCATTAAGATCAGATTTATATACTCCTCATGAATAAAATTTAAAAATAATCACACTGAATATTGCATCAAAATAGTGGCTACACCTTAGCCTTAGTAAAAGAAAATTTAGTTCACGGTAACAAGTTCAAAAATAGCAAATAAAATAAAAGTCATAGAGAAATTAGACTGTTTGATTGCTGAAATTGATTGTCCGTTGCTCTTGATATGGAGAACTTAGTGAAAAAGAAGATGCTCCTTGATCGATGTCTTGATTGTTGAAAAAAAATTAAATTTTTTTTTTATTTCTCATAAATCACTCTTCTCTTTCTACCTCTTTCCTCTCTTTTTCTTTTTTTCTCTTTTCCTGACTTCTCTCTCTTTCTCTCTCTCTCTTTCTCTCTATCTCTCTCTTTCTCTTTTTCTCTTTTTCTTGACTTCTTCTCTCTCTTTCTCTATCTCTCCCTCTCTCTCGTTTCTCCCTGTCTCTCTGTCTCTCTCTCTCCCTTTTTTTTCACGACAATAGTAGGTTTTTTTATAGATGAAGAGTTTGATTTCTTCCAAAATCTATTAAAAATTAGGTTTAAGACTCCCAAAGCAACTCAAACTAAGATTTGGGTAATTTTGCCCGTTAGATATCGATCAAACAGTTCAAAAATCACTCAAAAACTCCTTAAAATAATCCAAATCAAGTCGGATTTAATGCCAGTCGTTAGATCAACCATTGGATTGAATCTGGGCCGTCCGATCACGTAGAAAGAAGGCTTTTGATCTATAGTTTAACTTCGGGATGAATCTCAGCCGTTGGATCTCGACCGAAAGCTGCGGATGCCGTCCATCAGCGCCATTACTTCGATCGTTCGATCGAGTTTCAGTGAAAACCGTCCATTGGATCAACCAAAATTCCCAAATTATCCTCCATGGATCATGCGCGAGCCCGGTGTTGCATGGATCATCGCATTCTTCAGCCAATCGGAGCACTTTTTCTGATGTGAAATGCTCGAAATACCCTCCGGATGGTCCACCGTGAGCCGCAAAAAATGCTGACATCATCCTGACATCAGCATTGCGTCGGTGGGTTGGTCTGCTATTTCGATCAAACCGGGCCGAACCGCTGAACTGATTTTCTGAACCAGTTTGAACTGAACTAGTTTTTTTTTTTTTTTAAATTCAATTTTGGGCCCGTTTGAAGTTCATTTTGCCTGAAATTTATTTCATCTGAATCAGAAAAATAAGATCTTCACATTGGTGGCCTTCTTTCCTGCATAAGATTAATAAAAGTATCAATTTCTAAAGAAATAGATTAATTTATTTTATAATTTAATATTTTTATTAGTATATTTTTACTACTTATCAATCTTCTTCAACTTCGGTTGGAGATAAGATCTCCCCCAAGCTCTAACCCTTTAATAGGAGATAAGATCTTCTTTAATCTCGACTAGAGATAAGATCTCTCTTGAGCTTCAACGTCTACGTCAACAGAAGATAAGATCTCCTTCAACCTCGATTGGAGATAAGATCTCTCCCAAACTTCAACATCAACCTCAATAGAAGATAAGATCTTCTTCAACCTCGACTGGAGATGAGATCTCCTTCGAGCTTCAACGTCAACCTCAATAGGAGATAAGATCTCGTTCAATCTCAGTTGGAAATAAGATCTCCCTCGAACTCCAATCTTTCAACAGAAAATAAGATCTCCTTCAACCTCGGCTAGAGATAAGATCTTCTTCAACCTCAGTTGATCTCCTTTAACCTTAGTTGGAGATAAGATCTCTTTCGAGCTTCAACATCGACGTCAACAGGAGATAAGATCTCCTTCAACCTCAATTGAAGATAAGATCTCTCCTGAGCTCCAACCCTTCAATAGAAGATAAAATCTTCTTTAACCTCGGTTGGAGATAAGATCTTCTTTAACCTCGACTGGAGATAAGATCTACCTCAGGCTTCAACCTAAATGAATGTAGAGCCTGAAAGAGGACTTTAGCAGTCATCTTTTTTGTACTTTCTTTCTTCGAATTTCGAACTCAAAAGTGAGGGAACTATTGTTGGGGATAAACCCCACTTCTATCGAAGTCTAGCCTGATGCTTAACCTAATGCAACTGATAATCACGGAAGAGCTTCGATCAAAAATTCTCCTCCAACGATCGAACCCCAGCCAAACTTCTTCAACAATCGAATCTTAGCCGAACTCCTTCAGCCAGTCGAACTCCTCAGCGATCGAACCCCAGCCAAACTCCTCCAGCGATTGAACCCCAGCCAAACTCCTTCAGCAGCTGAACTCCTCCAACGATCGAACTCCTTTCGGATTTCTCCTTCAATCAAATTTTTCTGGGAGCCAAACTCCTTCCAGACTTTTCCTTCAGCTGGATTTCTTCGGGAGCCGAACTCCTTTCGAATCTCTATTTTAGTCGAATTTCTTCAGTAGTCGAACTCCTTCCGGACTTCTCCTTCAGTCGGATACCTTCAAAAGCCAAACTTCTTTCGAATCTCTCCTTCAATCAGATTCCTCTAAGAGTTGGACTTCTTTCGAACCTCTTCTTCAGTCAGATTCCTCAAGAAGTCGAATTCCTTCTAAATTTTTTCTTCAGTTAAGTTCCTTCAGGAGTCGAACTCCTTCTGAATTTTTTCTTCAGTCAGATTACTCCAAGAGCCGAACTCCTTCCGAATTTCTCCTTCAGTCAAGTTTCTCCAGGAGTCAAACTCCTTACAGATCTCTTCTTCAATCAGATTCCTCTAGGAGCCAAACTCCTTTCGAACTTCTCCTTCGGTCGAACTCCTTTAAAAATCGAACTTCTTCCAAACTTTTCCTTCAGTCAAATTCCTCTAGGAGCCAAACTTCTTTTGGATTTCTCCTTCAGTCAAGTTTCTCCAGGAGCCGAACTCCTTTCGAATTTCTCCTTCAGTCAAGTTCCTCCAGGAGCGAACTTCTTATGGATTTTTTCTTCAGTCAAATTCCTTCAGGAGCCGAACTCCCTCCGAACTTCTTCTTCAGTCGGTGATAAGAATGCGATGTTGTCGTTAAGACACCATGTTTATCAGTTTAATCCAACTTCTTAAAATAATTAAAAATACATAGATAGCAATGAGTCGGATCGAATCCATAGGAAAGATAGTATTTTTAGATTTAAAATCTTTGATTTAAAAAAAAAAGTTTTAAAATTAAAAGTGAAGTCAAAAAGCAAAAATTAAAGAATGCAAAAATTTAAACTTGGTACTAAGATCTACTAGTTAGATCTTAGCATCTACTTGCAATAAAATAAAAAATAATAATTAAAATATAGAAATTAAATTATAATAAAAGTAAAGAACATGAATTTAAAAAGCATAAAAATAAATATTACATTAATTAAAATTTTAGAATTTAAATATATAAAATTTAAAAAAATAAAATAAAATAGTCTGATCTCTGATCTTGGATCGACATGGGTGAAAAGATGTTATAGAAACCCAGCTTTTCCTCTCGGCATCAGTTGCCTCAAAGCAGCCATTAACCCAGAGCCTGATTTCACCCTATACCAAAGCTTTATCTTGATCAAAGATAATAAACTCTGAAGGCCTGGAGTCTTATTTATAGAGCTAGGAGGGCTGGAGAATTTTTTTCTAGATAATGTAGGACTAAAAAGCTCATTGATCGTCAAAATATGGAGAAATTTGAGTAAAAATTGGATTAAAAGGAGTCCTGAATAAATTCTATTACTCTGAATAAAATTTGATCATTGATAGAAATCCAACGAACTAAAAATCATCAAAATTAGATGTGTATCATCCTAGATCAGGTTGGATTAAATTCTGGCCATCCGATCGTACGTTGATGAAGAAAATCTGACCGCTGATCATTCATCGAAAGTCCTGATCATCATTGGGAGTATTCTAGACCATCGGATCATCCCTTAGATCAAGCGCTGTCGTTAGATGGTGATCTGTGTGAAGTCTAAAGCTGAATCAAATCCAAAAATAACTACAGCCGTTCGATCATGACCGTAAGCTACCACAGCCATTCGATGGCGCAATTACTGTTCTCATGGATCGTATGGACCGATCGCACCACACACCGTAGCCAATCAACGCTCCTATCACCAAGACCAGATTGCCCTATGAGCTACGATAAATTTCTGTGGATCCTTTAAGGGTCTAGGTCCGCCACATGTCGCTTCATAATTCGTCGGTTTCTACTAAGCTGGCAGTCCATGCCTGGATCATGAACCGACTGATGGCTTCTACAGCTGAGTCGACTTTGACGGCTTGGCTTGGCTTGGTGGCTTGGCTTGCAGAGCCGACTGAGTCATTTTTTTATTTAATTTTTATTTATTTTATTTCTTTAGAAATTCTTATCTTCTTCATTTTAGCTTTATTTTGTGTGAAATTTATTTCATTATGATCAAAAAAATAAGTTCTTTCTATTGATAATAAAATTTATTTTTTAATTTTATTATTTTTTAATTAATTTTTTAATTAATAAAAATATGAATTTCTCAAAAATATGTATTAATTAATTAATAATTTTTAAAAATTAATATAAATTAATTAATAAATTAATATTTTTATTGATAAATTTATAGTATTTATCATACCTCTCAACTTAAGCTTTGCTCGTCCTCGAGTAAAAAAAGAATTTAGTTTTAAATATCTTTTAACTTTAGAGTTTCAAATTTTACCTAAGCAGTTTTCAAAATGACCATTGATATTCAGTAGAGCTTAAGTGAGACATATCATTGAGGTATTAATACTTATCAATAAAAAAATTAAGTAAAAAATATTAATTTTTTTTAAATTTTTTCTAAATTATCCCTATCTTTATCTCTGATTTGTCTAAACTTTCATATAGACAAGATATTGCTACTTTCATCCTTCATTTATTGATTTTTATTTTTACATTATCCATTTTTTGACGTAAATATCATTGCTTACTTAGACAACGGGATCCAGTTACTTGGTGAAAAATCTTTTTTTTTTAATGTTGTACCATTATTGAGTGTCTTAATCCATTAAGCTTTCTATTTGATCTATGTAGCGAGTCTTGGGCCAATGACTCTCAAACTAGTTGGCTTTAGGGCACTAGGTATAGAATACCCCTTGGACTTACTAGCTCAAATCAAACAGGCTACGAGTTAAGACTAGCTTTACAACGAGCTTTTTTATCTTTCCCACTTTTTAATGTGAAACTCAATACTTGCTCAGGCAAAGAGGTCCGGTTACTCAGTAAGAAGTACTTGAAAATTATTTTATTTAATTTTTTTATATAAAAACTATTTTATTTAATTTTTTTATATGAAGAAACGTATAATTATCCTACACAAGCCTATAAAAAGTAGACTTTTCTTTGATGCTAGTAGAAAAAAATAGAAATACTCCAAGGAAAAACTTTTTATGTTCTAGACTCAACTCTTTATTGAATTTTCTTAATACTTGATTCCTCAATATCTCACAGATTCTCTGATCTATCCATCAATTTTCTTCTAAAAATGCTTAATTTAATTCAATTCTTAAGCATAATCAGGTATCTAAATACTAAATACTAACTTTTTCTTGAGGACTTAAAATTTTAAAATTTTTATTTTTATCCTCTCCAACTTAATCGACATTATCCTTAATGGAGAAGAAAAAATAAAGAATGTGATAAAGAACATGAAAGAATACACCTGACTTAGTATATTTTTGGTCCAGCATATTTCTTTAAAAATTTGAGCTCTTCCTCCAACTTATTTAAATTATCCTAAAAAAAATCAACTGAAAAGATAAATTAGACTAAAAAAAATTAAATATTAGGTTGCCTCCCAACGAGCGCTAAGTTTACCGTCTTCAACCAGACACAATGCAGCTTACTATCCTATGTCAAATATTAGATTGACAAATTTCAATGATTTTGGATTGCCAATCTCAGGAAGATAATTTATAATCCCATTATTGATATATTCATTATTAATTTTAGGGACATAATTTATGATCCCATTCTCAGATCCATGTTTATTAAGAATTTCTTCTATTTGTTCTTCTAAAATGCTCATAAATTGAGTTTTTGTATTAGGAGTTAAGTTTGATTCAATGGATACTGAAAGGGTGACTAAAAATAATTTTAATTTTGAAAGTAAATTAATATGATCTTGCTTAAATAACTCCATTGATACTTCATTATATGCCTCTTGATTTTTGTAAGAAGAACCGACTTCTAAGGTATCAGGTTTATAAGTCTCGGGTAAATCATCTATTCTCTTTTCTCCTTTTTCTATCTCATTTAAACTAGAGTCAGCATCAGTACTAGTTTCTGGCTCAAATTCTTCTATGTGGTTAGTCTCAATACTAACCAATTTTTCTAAATTTTTATTTTGGCTAGCATCAGTACTAGCCTCTTTCACTTGATCTTGGTATAGGTTCATAAGAATCCTATAGCTTTTAAGTTCAGGAATTACTTTGGCATTCTCAAATTGGGAATTTTTAAGTGAGACATTAAATTGATAACTTAGTCTAGGTGGTTGATGGATATTAGGTGGATTGTTTGAAATTGGTAGACTCGATAATTGACCTAGTTCTTTCTTCATGTTAGATTCAGCTAGTTATTCAATTTGAGCTTCTAGTCTGATGATAGATTGCTGTTGAGTCAGAATCAATTATTGAAGTTGGTTGAATCTATCGTCAGCTAGATTGGTCTATTGAGGAGGTGGGTATGAGGGCTGATTATAATATGGTGGCTGGAAAGGCTTATTAGACTGACCTCTATTATAAGCATAGTTTTGGTATTAAGATCTATTCTGATAATTTTCCACTGATGGAGTTTGGGTCTGAGCCTGAGTCTATTATGATTTTCAAAAAAAATTAGGATAGTTTCTCCAGCCAAAGTTATATGAATTTAAAAATGGATTATTAACTGACTTGGAGTAGCCTTTAGTAGGGATTTATTCTTAAATAAAAGATGGAAACTGTGCAGTCATAGGACATTCACTCACATGATGGGTTGGGCCAGTACAGATTGAACAAATCTTCTGATAATTAGAAGATGATGTGAATTATGCAGGAGATTATTGACCTAGGGTTAGGACTTCATCTAATTTCTGAGTAAGAAAGTTCACTTTATCTATCAAATTTGAATCAGTCTTAGGACTAGATTCTAGATGTTTAAATTCATGGATCCCTACCCAGATTTGGTAGAAAGTTAATGAAGCATGGTTAATTGAATTTTTACTCAGAATTTCAAATAAGGTATAGGCTTCATCCTCACTCTTGTTCATGAATGCACCTCCATAGGATGCATCTACCATCTATCTGTATTGGTCTCCTAAACCTTCATAGAAAGTTTGAACTATTTGCCACTTAGACAGACCATGGTGTGGACATTTTTTAAGAAATTTCTTAAGTTTCTCCCATGATTCGTGAATCTGTTCTCCTGGAAGCTGAGCAAATCCAGCGATAGCTCACCTCATAGTATTGGTTCGGCCGATGGGGTAAAATTCTTTAAGAAATTCACTTTGTAAGTCAGCCCAAATTTTAATTGGTCTCCCTATTATGCCAAGCCAATACTTGGCTTTATCTTTTAATAATAAGAAAAATAAAATTAGTCTAAGGGCATCATTAGTTAAATTTTGAATTCTCACCGTAGAGCAGATTTCTAAGAATTCATCTAGATGTTTATAAGGATCTTCATTGATGTTCCCATAGAAAGATGAAAGCATCTAGATTGTAGTCGGCTTGATCTCATAGTGGGTAGCATGGATACCAGATAATTGGATACAAGTCGATGGATTATAGGTGGAAGAAATAAAATATTCTTTCATCTGCTTAGGTGGTTCTCTAAAATTTTCAGCCATTTGGTTATCGAATTTAATAAAATTCAGTCTTTTAATTTTATAATTGGATTCAACTAGATCAGGTAAAGCGATTTTCTACCGTGCATGCACTAGTGCAATCCTAACGTGTGGTTCAAATTTTTTTTAAAATATTTTTTTATATTTTTTTATTATTTTATTATATTAAAAATTAATTTTTTTAATTATTTTATCTATTAATTTAATTTAATTATTATTTTTAATATTTTTTAGTTAGTTTAATTTAATTTTTATCTTATTTTATTTTATTTTATTTTTAGAGAAGAAAGGAGAAGAAAGAAAGAAAAGTTCTAAAGAAAAGGTCCTAAGGAGTCCTAGAACTAAGAAGAGAGAGAAGAATTAGGTTTAATTAGATTTGATGTTGGTTAGCAATCAAGTTGATCAATCAATCTTGACATGGTTATCCTAGATCTAGACAGCTCCTAACTGCCAAAGTCACCTTCAAACCCTTCAAGTGTAAGATCAGTAAATCAACTAGTCAGATAAGTGTAAGATCGATGGGAGTTCCCTCGTTGCTTGCCTTAGATACCAATTATGCTTGACCAGATAAGCTAATGGAATCAATTAGAAACCACCTTTCTTCAGGCCCAATCGTCCCTGAACCACTTTCCTAGACATCAATCAAATTAACTAACCTTAGTCTGGTTCAACTCTTAGAATTTCTTGTTTTATTGAGCTCGAGCTCCTTGGACTGATATCTAATTAATTTTAAAATTAAAGGCTTAGATCAATGCAAGATGTTAGTTGGTTGTTTGTGGGCCAAGGAAGGATGATCAAATCCCCACCTAATCTTGATTAATTGGGTTGTGTCCTTAAGTTGATTTAATATGATATGCAAAATAAAAAAATTTAATTAAAGGGTTCTATGCAATTTAAACTAGATGTATGCAATTAATTGAATTCTGAAAGACTTACCTTGCCTCCAGCAATCACCAAAAAAAATAAAACTAATATGATGCATGCTCTAAATAGTTAGAATTTTCAATCTTATCATGAGATTTTTAATTAAGTTTAAATAAATATTTTTTAAATTAATTTAAAAATAAAATAAATAAATAAATAAATAAAAAGAAAAGAGAACTAGAGTTAGGATTGATCTCACCAAGATTAGATGCTTTCTTCTTTTTTTTCTTTTTTTTTATAAAATAAATAAATAAAAAGTTAGTAAGCAATATTTAAAAAAATATTTATAATTAATTTATAAAAAAAATTAAAAAAATCAAAAAAAAAATAGCATCTATTCTTTCCCCAGCAATGACGCTAAAAACTTGGTGCATTTGTCAAAATTATTTTTAATTTATTTAAAATAAATCAAAAAAATTAAAATCAAAAATTAAAAATAATTTTTGGCATTGGTGCCAAAAACTTGATAGAAATGCGATGTTGTTGTTAAAACATCATGTTTATCAGTTTAATCTGACTTCTTAAAATAATTAAAAATACGTAGATAGCAGTGAGTCGGATCGAATCCATAGGAAAGATAGTATTTTTAGATTTAAAATCTTTAATTTTTGAAAAGAAAAAAAAAGAAAAGAGTTTTAAAATTAAAAGTAAAGTCGAAAAGCGAAAATTAAGGGATGCAGAAATTTAAACTTGATACTAAGATTTACTAGTTAGATCTTAGCATCTACTTGTAATAAAATAAAAAATAATAATTAAAATATATAAATTAAATTATAATAAAAATAAAGAGCATAAATTTAAAGAGCATAAAAATAAATATTATATTAATTAAAATTTTAAAATTTAAATACATAAAATTTTAAAAAAATAAAATAAAATAAAATAACCTAATCTCTGATCTTGGATCGGCATGAGTGGAAAGATGGTGTAGAAGCCCAGCTTTTTCTCTCAGCACCAGTTGTCTTGAAGTAGCCATTAACCCAGAGTCTGGCTTCACCCTGTACCAAAGCTTCACCTTGATCGAAGATGATGAACTCTGGAGGCCTGGGGTCTTATTTATAGAGCTGGAAGGGCTGGAGAGTTTTCTTCTGGGCAATGTGGGACTAAGGAGCTCTTTGATCATCAAAATATGGAGAAATTTGAGTGAAAATTAGATTAAAAGAAGTTCTGGATGAATTCTATTGCTCTGGATGAAATCTGGTCGTTGATAGAAATCCAACGAATCAAAAATCATCAAAATCGAATGTGTATCAGCCTAGATCAGGTCGGATTAAATTCTGGCCATCCGATCGTACGTTGATGGAGAAAATCTGGCCGCTGATCGCGCATCGGGAGTCCTGATCACCGTCGAGAGCATTCTGAACCGTCGGATCATCCTCTGGATCGAGCGCTGCCATTGGATGGCGATCCACGTGAAGTCTGAAGCTAAATTAAATCCGAAAATAACCACAGCCATTCGATCATAACCGCAAGCTACCGCAGCCGTTCGATGGTGCAATTACTTTTCCCATGGACCATATGGACCGACCGTACCGTACACCATGGCCAATCAACACTCCTATCACCGAGACCAAATTGTCCTATGAGCCGCGATAAATTTCTATGGATCCTTTAAGGATCTAGGTCCGCCACGTGTTGCTCCGTGATTCGTCGGTTTCTACTAAGCTGGCGGTCCATGCCTGGATCATGGACCGACTGATGGCTTCTATGGCTGAGTCGGCTTTGACGGCTTGGCTTGGCTTGGTGGCTTGGCTTGTGGAGCCAGCTAAGCCATTTTTCTTTTTTATTTAATTTTTATTTATTTTATTTATTTAGAAATTCATATTTTTAGAAATTCATATCTTCTTCATTTTAGCTTCATTTTGCATAAAACTTATTTTATTATGATAAAAAAAAAGCTCTTTTTATTGATAATAAAATTTAATTTTATTATTTTATTATTTTTTAATTAATTTTTTAATTAATAAAAATATGAATTTCTCAAAAATATGTATCAATTAATTAATAATTCTTAAAAATTAATATGAATTAATTGATAAATTAATATTTTTATTGATGAATTTATGATACTTATCAGTCGAATTTCTTCACGAGCCGAACTTCTTCCAAACTTCTCCTTCGGTCGAACTCCTCCAAGAGCCGAACTTCTTCCGAACTTTTTCTTAAGTCGAATTTCTTTAGTGGATTACTTTCAGATTTTAGCTAGCATTCCTTCTGGATAATCTTCTCTAGTCGTATTTTCTTTAGGAGTTCGAACTCCTCTAAAATTGATGTATGTCAAAGCTCTTTACCAACCAATGCCTACTTCCTCCGAACTTCGACTATTAAATCTCAACGAACGGCCACATCACGATAATGGACACCTCTCTCCATAACAAACTCCACGTGGTTCCAAGCGGTCTACTACCAAATGGTTACGGCCATCACTATCAGTCTGCTACAGATTCCGTCTATAAAAAGGGATCTTTCAGATACGTTTTCTCTAAGCTCTCTTCTTCTTCCCAAAATTCTGCTGAATTCTTATCTGAGCACTCCATTTCTATTGACCAAAAGAGCTGACTTGATCGTTGGAGGGTTCTACCAAAGCCGCCACCACCACCGACTCCATACGAAATTTTATTTTGTAGGTCACTGATGGCGATCTCTCCTTCCTCAACTTCAACTTAATCCGGCATCAACCAGATTCTGCACTAACATATATATGTGTGTGTGCGCGTGCGCGCGCATATACATACATATACACACACATATATATATATTAAAATAAAAACTTTTATTTTCATATGTCATATGTCATCTCTCCATCCATCACGTATCCCATCTAAGCTTTTCAATTTAGTTCTTAAAAAAGTAAATATTACATAAATATTCTTTTAAATTATATTTTATAATTTATTTTGGTTACATAAAAGTTCCAATATTATTATTTACATACTAAAAAGATCATGATAAAGATAAAATCTATAATAAAGTTTCATAAAATCATTTAGATTTTTTTTTTTGAGATGTCTACTCCGATAAAATGAAATACCAATCAAATGATTTTTAATTCTTACTTTATTATTGCATCCTATGCAATGCATGGGTTATAAGCTAGTATATATATAAAACAATACTTTGTAGAGAAGTATTATGGTGTTGCTACCTCAGCATCTCTGATGACTTTAGTTGTGCCACATGAAAATCGACTATTTCGACTACACTAAGCCTCCCATCTTTTGCAATGCTATTTTGGGCGGCTTCTTCTCTTAGCACTTCTACCGCTTTCTAGGGCTCTCCACCTTCCTCCCAAAAAAGATGGAAAAAAGAAGAAGGGAAGAAGGTTGGTGGTGCCAGAGCCGGAAGAGGAAAGGGGAGAGGAGGTGGTTTAATGATCGTGCGGAGCCAGGTGCAGCATGGATGATGGTGGGGTAGCACTGCAGTGGGGACGGCACGGACGGCCATAACTTGGACCTCATGCAGCGAGGACGGAGGGTGGGGAGAGCAATGGGAGGAAGGGAATGGAGGGGGGAAAAAGAAAAAAAGAAGAAAAAATATTTAAAAAGGAGAAAGAAAAATATTATTAATTTTATTATTTAATAATAATTTAAAATATTATTTTTAAATAATAATAAAGTAGTATTTTAAAAATTAAAAAAATAATATTTTAAAAATAAAAGTATGGGAGGGATAAGAGATGAAAATAGTATTTTTTTCTAAATATTATTTTTTTAAAATAAAATATTATAAAAATAATAATAATAATTTTTAAAAATATTAATTTATTATTATTTAAAAAAGATAATATATCATTATTTAATTTTAAAAATAATAATATATTAATTTATTTTTAAAAAATAATATTTTATTATTTTTTAAAAAAATAATATGCTTCAAGATCTAAATCAATTCATCAAATCAGATAAGATCAAACCTGATAAATTATCCACCTTCAAATTTTTTTCTCCCTTGGTTGGGAGGATGGTGGTGGGGGCACCATGGGTGAGCAAAAGGGTGGACAACATTCCATCCTCCAAAAAAAAGATAAATTTAATATTTTTTAAAATTTTTTTTATTATTTTTTGATGTTCAATTAATTTTTTGGGTGACACGTACAAAGAATTGAGAACACAGACCAAAAATTGAGAAAGAAAAAAAATTATAAAAAGAAAAAGAAGAGAAAAAAAGAAAAAAAAAAAGAAGAGAGGGAGTTTCTCTCTTTTCCTTCATTGGTGGTGCCAGGGCGGCGATCCCAATAGAAGTGCTGAAGGGTGCGATCGAGATCGACATTTATCGAAAGAGAAAAAAAGTCATAATGGAGTAATAGAAGAATGCGGTAGCACCGACGAGCATATAAAAGATATGAAAATAGAAAAAAAGAAAAAAAAAATAATAAATATTATTTTATAAAATAATAAAAATATATATAATATATAATAAATAAAATAAAATAAAATAAAATATTAAAAAAATAAAAAAATATTTATTATGGGTATTTATTATTAAAAAAATTAATAATTATAGGTTGTCATTATATATTCGCCCGTGTAAAGTGCAGATCTTTTACTAGTTATACTAATAAAATATAGGTGATCGATGATTTCTCTTGTATTATATTTCTATATATCATCCATAGTATTAAAAATTTTAAAAATATTATAAAAAGCTTTTATGTTATTGCATTTGTTATATAGCATTTATGGACATTGGCGATTATACTACTTTCTCAAAATTGCATTAATCTTTATGAATAAGAATTGGATGATGTAAATATAATATTTCTAAGATATGATCAAATTATATCACTTATTCTTATCCAATTGTATTCCTCTTTTTTTTAATGAAAAATATTGTATTTCTATTCTTAGACTACTCAAAGCCGATGTTCATATGCTCCATAGGCTCTATTTCCTATAATATTTCAAAAAGTAAAGGCATCATAAAACTAAAGAAGTGTAGTTCTAGTAAACGATAGATGAGTGATCTCCTTCTTTTCTCGTGATCCTTATTCATGGGAATGAAACTAATTTAGAATCTCTTGTATAGATAAATAAAAGAATCATTTTTAGAGATTAAATAGTATAAAGATTTAACCCAAAGATAGTGAGATGAAAAATTTTAATTCTCAAAAAAAAATTAAAAAAGAAAAAGCAAAAAAGATCTTATGAATTGTCTTATCACATGTGGTAATTTATCACATATAGAATTCTTTATTCATTTTGTTATGATCAATATTCCTTTCAAAATAAAATATAAATAGTGCCCCAATCACGATTCCAATAAAATCAAAATAAAAGAAGATATTTATATGACTTTATGAGAGGTAATAGATGATGGCTGCTAGATGCGCCATTTTCCAAATGCCCTATTCCAATAGAAAAATTGATATGATAATCCTATAAATTAAATATGAAGCATGACTATAATCTATAAATTTCTTAACGGTGACTTTCCTCCATATTTAGCCGGGTAAAGAAAGATGGCGATTCAGGATATTATGAAATAATTATAATACATCTTTTTTTTTGATAAGAGGTCCTAATGCATTGATTTTGCAAGAATTAGGTTATAAAGTACTTATAGAATTAAATTTCTAAATAATTAGCTTCTAAATCAATTTTAAATAAGCACGTGCTTTTTCTTTTTAGAAATAAATCTATACAGAAGATGAAAAATATATAAATAGTAAAAAGAAAAATATAATTTTTATTTTAATATATTATTGTATTATTAATCACGATATCTCGATGGTTATTGTTTACCATGATCTACAATGTCAAAAAAATAATTATTTAACAAAAGTCCTGCGCCTTCGAGAGCTTTTACGTAGATGTGATTGGAATGGGGCCACGTTCGCGCTGTAAACTCGGTCGTACCTGCCTAAACTAGCGTGCCTGTGGAGCGTGGCCTGCCACGCTGTCCTCTTCTGCTTCCTACCTAATTTACGAGTCCTTATCCCCCACTGCATTTTTTTTTTTTCTCCCTCCTCCAATAAATATCTTATCCTTTTGAAGCCCCCCATGGGAGCCCGGGATTTAGTTCGTCTTGCTCTTGCTCTTGCTCACCCAATCCCCGGTTACCATTAAATAGTAGATTGTGTCCCCCTGGTCTTCCTGTTTTGGTTGTGCGAGAGCGAGAAGGCTTGAGTTCATTATCTCGAGTTTTCTTTCTTCCATCTTAAACGATTAACTGCGGTGCGATAGAGAAAAATCGAGATAACGAAAATGCGGGTGGCCATCGTGGGAGCAGGGATCAGTGGGTTGGTGTCGGCCTACGTGTTGGCCAAGGCCGGGGTCGACGTGGTGCTCTACGAGAAGGAGGACTATTTGGGCGGTCATGCCAGGACTGTAAACTTCGATGGCATCTACCTGGATCTGGGGTTCATGGTCTTCAACGGGGTAAACTACCCTCCCCCCCTCTTTCCTTTTTCTCCCACCCCCGTTACCTCCGGCAAGCATTTTCTCTAATTTGAACATGTACGTGAAGGGTTACGATGGACCTAGCTAGCTAGGCTTCGCCATTTTTTTAGGCTATAGGAACTTGCCACGCATAGGTTTCTAGGCTACATGAGGACGATGCAGGATCATGACAATTTATATTTCATATATTTTCTAAGTACTTGTGTCTGTTAAAGATCGAAAACTAGCAATAAGAAATAAAAAATGAGGAAAGGTTGAAATTAAGGGATACAGATTGGGTAAAATGAAGATCCAGATCTGAAATGTTAGAACTTTAGAAGAATAGTGTAACTACGTGATGTTGGAGATTTTTTTTTTCAAAAAAAAATTTTAAAAACAAACGAGAAAAATATTTTTATAATTTTTTTTTGAACGAGAACTTCTCTATAAATTTTAATTTTCTTTATTTTTTCTGGGATTGGGTGGGTGGGGCAGAAGAACCAAAACGGCAAGGAAAATTTTGGGATCTAATTTTTTTTTTAAATAATTCATGAGAGGCTAGCGTTATACATAAATAAATATCATATTTTATTTATCAAAAAAATTAAAAAAAATATTTTTTAAAAAAATATATTTTTTTTTATTTTTGATGTGTCTCTTAATCCATCCATGTTCCCTTATTTTTACCATGCCACTCATGTCAATTTCACTGTACGGGCCCATATCTGTACGGATTCAGATCCTGTATTCAGGATGCTGTACATTATTGGATTTTGTTCTTGGTAAACGTCTGAGAAAAAAAATTTGTAAGTTTCAGAAATATTTGGACAACCAATAAGGTATAATATCCTACGGTACTTTTTGAGTACCGAAAGATGCTCTCGCACGGTATTTCACGGCGGCGGTGGGGTTTTGTTCCATCGTCTCCGCTCACCTCTTCCGGTTACTTAATTTTGGCCCATTCTTCTCCGAGTTAATAATCAGATGCCGGCAGCCACCTCTAACCAGCAGGTGGTTGGCACGTTATGTTCAGACAGGTAGTTGGCACGTCGCATCTTCCATCGGCGGGCCCGGATTAGATCGATAAGCCTTTTCCGACGCAAGGACAAACCGATGTTGCCATCGTTTGGCTGTGCCGGCCAAGGGTCTTTTGTGATTTTTGTTTGTTTTTTTTTTATTTGGTGTTCTGTGAATTAATATTTTTTTTGGTAAAGCCGTGAAGAAATATTTTAAAGCTGCAAATTCGACCATGTATTTTTTTTAAAAAAAAAGAAATTATGTATTTCTTCATTGATGATACATTTGTGCTACATGCGAACCTTTCTCTCCTGATAAATTTATTTCTATTCAGCCAGTTCATGCAACGAAGGTGCTCCAACGTACGGTTTTCTCCTTGTATCAGTCACCGCAGTGAAATAAATTTGAGGTTGTTGACCTGGATTATAGGAGAATTAATTATTTGGATGCCTAATAACTCTTCTTTTCTTAAAAACTCAGATGATGGGCAATCTCGCACAAGTTTGTGACTTGTCTATTGTATATACGTCCAAATGCTGCCCTTGTTCCATCCTGGCCTTAGATCCAGTGGGTTTGTGGCAGCTCTTGAGTATCCGTCATGCTTGTACTAAGTTAGCAGTTCTAGCTATCAAAATTATATATATTAAAAAAAGAAATGAAGACTTCTATGGCCACGAGGGAGAGCTACGGGCTTGAAATCAGACAAAATTCAAGAAGATACAGCTGATGTCCTCCTTTCTTAATTGGAATATTCCCACCCTTATTTATGATGAAATATTATACGGATCCATGTACAAAAGGGGCGGTGAGGTTAAGAGATAAAATATGAACTCTACAATAATTTGTGAGACTACATTTGTGACCTTTCTTTCTCTTCTAGAATGATAATTTATCGGAAGAAATTATCATATATATTTTTAAATTCTTTTCCAGGTCACTTATCCTAATATGATGGAGTTCTTTGAGAGCCTTGGGGTCGACATGGAGATATCTGACATGTCATTCTCCGTAAGCTTGGATGAGGGTAAAGATTATGAGTGGGGAAGTCGCAATGGATTGACTAGCTTGTTTGCTCAAAAAAGTAATGTGATCAATCCCTATTTTTGGCAAATGCTTCATGAAATCATCAAATTCAAACATGACGTTATCAAGTAAGTAACTGAATATGTTTCAATCCCTACTTCAAGCTTTTCATAGATAATTAAAATATGGTTTAGGGCATGAATACCACATTGATGCTTTTGTAGTGCCTGCATGCAATATAAATGGTCATGATAACAAAGAAATCAACTTTTTAGAGTTTTTTTTTAAAAAAAAAAAACAAATCATACATTAAGTCTTGCTTTCACTGTAATTTTGGTTCCTTTTTCCCTTCTTAACATATACCTGGATCAACTATGCTCCTTGCTATTGCTTCGTATATCACTTTTACGTATTATATCGAACCTTATTTGATCTAAGGTATGGTATATAATAAAATAAAATAACCTAATTTTGCCTAAGTTTTATCACCAAATGTCATTTCTCATAGATTATGTATTTTTAAAAAATTAATAGCCCCACTTTTCCCTAGCCAGTTTGAATAATTCAAACTTAAATTAATATTTCATAGAAATAGCATAAATTTATTTTAAATTTAAATGAATTAGAAATAATTTATTCTGCACTGGTCCTCTTATATCCAAAAAAAAAAAAAGAGTGACTTACTTTGCTCAAGTTATAAAATATCTCCTTTTGTTTTAGAATTGTATAGATCCCAAAAATTGTTCTTCAAAAGCAATGTAATCATTTTATCCTTATTAACTCAGTTTTGGAATCGCATCATGTACCTATGGTAGTGGGTGTGAAAAGACTCGAGCATCCTCCTAACTCCCTTCGGTCTAAAGAGGGAAAGTGGAAATGATCTTCTACTCTATATCTCCATTAATATTCTTCAATACAGTAAGACTTTGTTGGTGAGGATGATGTAGATGGTAAAAAAGATGTTAGTTCTGCAGCTTCATGGGCAGCGTCAACTTGCTATTTCTTGGGCAACATCATATATGGTCGCAAAGACAATGGTCAGATATGATGTGGTGGTAAAGAACGTTGATTTGAGGGAGAACATTTTCATCATTTGATGAAAATGGTTAATGATGTTATAGAGATGGTGGAAAGATCTTGTATTTGTAGTTCAACTTTAGAAATTTAATTAAAATTTTTAAAATTAAAAAAATATCCTATAACCGAGGCAAAGTTTCGGGAATCAAGTTATCCGTTGTTGCTCGTAAAGAATTCTTACCTTCATCTTATGCACGATGTTCTTGATCTCACGAGCTTGAATGCAATGATTGTCTATTGCCGTTATGAACATCTTTCGTGTCGTTTAAGGCGAGTTTTTCGATTTTTTTTTTTAAAAAATAAAAGTAATTTCCGTCAAGAGGAAGCGGTTTGGGTCCTCAATAAATCCTATGTCATCAAATCACATCGCCCTACCATCGCTGGTCACCGGCGGACGGATATAGGGGCCGTCAGTCCGGGGTACAGGTTGTATCCGTCGCGCGAAAGAACTATTGATCTTTTTCCGCGGCATCGACCGATTTGCACAAATGTCAAGGCAATCCATTATTGTTCTTCCATCTGCTGCACAAGTGTCGAAGCGGGCATTGAGCAATCCAACGGTTGATGTCGCGAAGAAGGGAATCATTCTTTCGCGCGAAAGATACAACCGGAACCCATCCGGCAGCGAGGTGTATGCCATGTGGGCAGACGATCATGATCAAACGGTCTCCATTGATCCGAAGTTATCTTGCGCATCCAGAGGCACCAATTACCTTTCTACTCCTATAAGTTGAAGCAGAGTCCGGCTCCCATCCTCCGTTCGCCACTTCCATCCCCTCCTGTTCCCTCCCTTTCTTTGTTTCTAAGCGGTGGGAGCCGAACCGGATATTTTTCTCAGCCAAGATTCCGTCCGCCGCCGCCGCCGGGTGGAAGGAGGCAGCCATCTCGCTGTTTCCCGGCGAAGGGCCGGCGATCGATGTCGGAGACGGAGCTCTGCATGGGAGGGAGGGAGGAAGGGAATTCCGCTTCGGAGACGGAGGCGGGGAAGATTCCGCTCCGGACGCCGAGGAGGATTCCATGGGGAGTTCAAGAACCTACCTTCCTCCCATCTTCCTCTTCTTCTCCCATGGAAGATCGTGGAAAGAGGCAGCGGAACTGAGAATCAGATTCCGACTGACACCGTCTTCTAGTGTACTAGGGTTTGAGATCGGGGTAAATTCCTAGCTCTCTTAGAGTTTCTTGTTTTGTTATATTCGGTTCTTGAACTCTTTTTGCATGCTAGTTTCGTGTCCAACTGTCTTATGATTTCGGTTGCCAATCGGTTTCTTGAAATCTCTGGCCTGTCGTTTTGAATCAGGTAAAATTATCTTGTTCAATGCTAGATTCTGTGTGATAATTTTGTTCTTGAAATCTTGCTTCAATCTTAGAATCAGATGAGCTTAATTGCCAGAACGTATTGTTCCTCAAGAAAATCACTTGTTGATTTATTGATCTTTCAGGTTTTATTGTTTTTGGCATGATAGATTATGTCCAACAATGCAGTTTCAAGATCTTGCTTCTATCTCAGAATCATCTTGGAAAACTGTCAGAGGACATCAAGAACGTCACTTCTTGGTTTTTGAATCAGGAACGTCAACCATGGATTTTGTGATCTAGACCCTTTTCCTCCACCACATTACCTCTTTTGACTAGCCAATCAAGAAACAATAATTCCAAGATTGCGCAGAACGCTTAAAGGGATCTTTAATAGTTATACTTCTCAAAATGAATCTCTAAAAAAAATCCTCAATGTCATTCCAAGCAGCCTTATGCTGGCTGATTGTGAACTTGTTCTCAACCACTTTATTTAGTCCTTCTATGGGCAGAACATGACATTCACAAGCCATTCTCATATTTGTCAATTTCTCTGCTAGAATTCAAATGTCAACATGAAGACCTGTGTTGTCTTTTCCTCCATGTCTAATTTTTAAAGTACCTCAATGAATCTAGTTACATCCTTGTATAGTAAATTTTCAATATTAATACAATAGTTTCAAGGTGGAGTATATTCGTGTAGATTAGGTCCTGTGAAATGATCATACTGGATGATATGGAGAAAATTCTTCTTATATCATGCATTTATGCTAGTAAAATTATTGCATATGCACAAAATTAATGTTCTGAAGCTAGTTCGCTAAAACATAGGTACCAAATACGTCACAATCTTTTTGCTGGACCACTCAAAATGAGCTGTATATAATATTATTCTTGTGGAAAGTTCTGATGATTAATTTGGTATAGTGGATTTAAAAACCAGCTAATACCAATACAATGATCATAGCTTTAGCAACATAACTGGAAAATGAAAATATGCCATTTTTTGCTAAAGATGAAAGAGAGAAAAGGACAGAATTGAAAAGAGAAAATATTAGATTGAAATTGTAAGGATACTCACTTCTTTTGCTGAGCTTTTTAAGGGTGCAAACTTAGGTGCTTTATATGTCAAAATATGTTTTTGATTTGAAAGTGGCATCCTGTAATATCTATTTGAATTGTCTGTCTGAGCATTTTTGCATTTGATAGATGTTCCGTTTGGTCGTATATGCTCTTTTAATTTAGGAATCCTTGATAGATAGATAAATGACCTCATGTTCATCTTGCATAAGTTATTAATCATATTTGGACTTAAGACAACACTGTCATGACCAGACTCATCCTTTTTTGGTTTAATACCTTGTGTCCAATATAATTATTATCTTAACGATAGGGAAGAAAAATAGAAAAGACTATGGTGGTTCTTTTCATGGCATTTCCATGTTGTTATAGCTGGTGAATATATTTAACACCAGAACTTCAGTGTGGTGTTTTTTTTTTTCCTGACATCTTTTATTTACCACATGCTGTGCTGAGCCTGGGGGAAGGTATTAATTTTCCCTGCTATGGCAACAAATTTTGGACCAGAATAAGTTCTTTTGTTGAATCACATGTCCCACTCAGAGTCTTGTCATGTTATATTAGGCTTTAACTTTAATAGTAGAATCATTTCTATTAATTTCCTTTTTTCTTGTTTGTTATCATTTCTCCATCTCTGCATGAGAAACTAACATTATCAATCTTGTTTTGGAAGGTACCTTGACGAGCTTGAAAACAACCCTGATCTGGACCGTAATGAAACATTGGAGCATTTCATTAAGTTGCATGGATACTCTCAGTTATTTCAGAAAGCTTATCTTGTGAGACTGCTTGTGCATTTGTTTAAATTTTAAAATGACATTCTTGTTTCTTTAATGTAACTTTTGGGAGTAGAAACTAATGTTCCTTGTTAAACTATCTGCTCTTTGTTGGTCTGTAAAATTTGTCCAATTCTGCAGGTTCCAATCTGTGCTTCTATCTGGTCATGCCCTTCAGAAGGAGTAATGAGCTTCTCTGCATTTTCTGTGCTATCATTTTGCCGTAACCACCATCTTCTTCAGGTTAAGACCCCTTTGATTTCTTTTAGGTACTATCCTGAATTATTGTGATGATTTCCTTTAGAGTTTTGAAAACTACTTAGTACCATTCGTAGTTTAATCTGTTTTGCAAAAAGCAATAAGCTGTAAGGGTGTGTGGTGAATGAGCAGTAGTCAAACCTCTGAAGACCAGAATAAGAAACTGTCAAAAGCACCCTAACATTTAGATACCTTCTTTTGGAGCACTCTGACTGCCTTTACCAGGAATATAAAAATTAAAGGTGTTCTAAAGAGTCAAGAACAAGCATACTAAATGACCATGTTCACCTCTATCCAAGTAAAACAACTGATTTTTGTATACAGAAATGTGGATTAAAGTTTTTACATGTTTTTTCTACTTTCTGTATGCTTTGGTATGATATGGTCTCTATAAAAAGCTTATATTGTTTGACTCTTCCTAATAACTCCATGACAACATTGGTTGATTCCAAGGTCTTATGTCTTAGTACTTGGTCCTATACCGGTACCTTATCAGTACAGTATTGTATGACACCATATTGACACAAGGTCAAGGTACTCAGTTGGTGCACCACCCAGTGTTGGCATAATACTGTATTGAGCTCCCAAGTGTACTGGTTCCCAACCAATAGAAGATGGTTTGATATGTAAAACCTTGGTTAATATACTAGATGCTTGAGATATAGATTCTTCCATTAAATTGTAAATAAAAATTCATTGGATTGAAAAAAAAAAAGAAAAAAAAGAAGGAAAGTTAGTGCTAGTTTACATCCTTCCGTGCATATATTCATATTTTCTATCTACTAAGTCTGTTTAAATCAATATGCATAGAGGGTTGTTTTCTTTTATACTACTTCTACGTGTACCTTTGTCAAGCAGATCTGTGTCCCTTGTACATTACATTTTAAACACATAGGTTTCTTGTGTAACATGGGCTGAGCCATCACTATAATTTTATAGGAACATTGATCAAAATGTTTAACAATGAACGTTGATTGTTAACAAATAATTACAAGAGCAAACTTAATAAAACTTTTTTAATGATGATTTGTTGTCTGACATATAGTTCTACACTACATCATGTTATGTACCATTTGGCTCCAATCTGATGTGTGAAAGTCTCTAGAGCTTGAGATATTTATTTTTATGTTGGAATATCTTGTTAGATATGTATGAGATAAGTCTACATGATATCATTCTTTGCCCTTCTCATTTTATTCTGGATATTTTACCCCTTATATAGCCTATATTAATTCATAAATATGGACCTTTTGATCTTATTTTCACTCCAGCTATTTGGCCGCCCACAATGGCTTACTGTCAAGAAACGATCACATTGCTATGTTAGAAAGGTTGGACATTTACATTATTTAAATTCATACCATCAAGTAACAGAACTTGGTTAATGCAATAAGGATATGCCTCTTCTTGATGATGTTACATTTCAATTGAATTTATAGCTAACCTATGAGTAATAGCAGGTTAGAGGCGAACTAGACAGCAGGTATTGTCAAATTAGAACAGGATGTGCAGTGCAGTCTGTCTTAAGTATTGATGGAGGTAAATGGACTTTTCTGGCAGATGGTTGTATTGGTTCTCATTAGTGATGTTGAATAAATCTTTTAGTGTTGTTTAAAAACAATGATGGTGCAATAATACCAGACTATTCAAAAGGTTGACTTTCTATATGTTAACAATTCAAATAAAAAAGAAAAATTCGTTTTGGTTGAATTGACTAAAAAGTATATCATGATGAAAAAAAATTAATGGCAAAAGAATTGGAAAGCTATTGTTTTATCTAAACTTTAGGAGCACAGGTAGTTATGCAGAAAATTTAAAATGTTTTTGCAGGGCTCAGCAAGTGTAACAACGTTTTTTTATAGTGAAAACAACATCTCTTTTTTGTTTCTGCATATGCTGATAATTGTCAATGATTGTTGGAAGTTTGCTTGATAGGTTGTGAACTGGTGTTAAGGAACAACAGGCATGGCCCAGCTTGGATGCCAGATGGACATTGTCATGCCTTCATTATTTAGATGCCACTTTGCTCTTGGGTTTTATACTTTCTTGCTGCTCTCTTTCATCTTTCAACCATTAAGCTGTTTATGTAAACATTGTTGGAAAGTTTTTTAGAGATAATCCAATGATTGTTTTGCTTCCAAATGTAACAGGAGAGGCTGACATAGTTGTATGAAAGATAGTCCCTTTTGGGCCCCAAGAAGATTGTTTAGAAAAATGAAGAAATGTGATGGAAAAAGGTGGTCCTGTAAATAGACATGATCAAATGATTCATCAATTTAATCTAATGAATGTTTATAAAGGGAGATGGTAATTTATGATTTAAACTTAGACAACAGACTTAACATGAAAACATATTCTTGTGTTGGATACAATTCGTACAATGGTTGGCATGAAGACCAAGGTTTTAAGTCCCAGCAGGACAGGGGGCATCCCGGCCATCCCATCATGTTTCCATGAGAAAATGGGATTAAGACAGAGTCAGGACTCCAAAACCCATCCTAGTACGGAGAGAAAAAGAAAGAGTAAAGAAAGGAATTAAAGATGAAGAAAAGGAAAAAGGTGAAAGTTCAATGGTATGGAGATTGGTGAGGGGACTTGTTGAAGGGTTGCTTCCAATTGCAACAAATCTTGTGATTGGAATTGCGACCAATTTGCCTGCAGCTCCAAGTACAAGATCTGGGCTCTCTTTTGCACTTCAAAATGGAGCTTGCAATTGCAGTTACAAGCATCCAAACTTTTGTTTTGGATGCCTGCAATGCAGTTGCAGTGTTTGGAAATGTATCATGCTCAATTGTAGGCAAACAAACAGCTCTTAAGGAATTCAATATGCATTCCCTATGTAGTGCAAGTGAATCTTGTGTTCATTAAGGACACTCCCTCAATGGTGGTCCAAAATGGTGGCATAGTCTCACAACAAAAGCCCTTGAAAATTATGTTATTAATATTAATCTAATTAGAAAACCCGGTATTGGTAATTAAAATATACTGATTGCTTTATGCTTGTGTTAGGTCATGTTACAGTCACATTCACATGACTAATTTTGCTTTTGCAATTATTTGGTTAATGCAATGATACTGAGACATGTGTGAGAAGACCAGCATAAAGCATGATCATTATAATACAAACACCAAGTTCTTATACTTTATTTTGATGACCGAGCTGGGATTACCTTCTGCTAAAATAGTCAATCTGGAGCAGGTTGCCATGTGGTCAGAGAAGACCAGTCAGAGGAAACATATGATGGATGCATAATTAGCATACATGCACCAGATGCTTTGAAAATTTTAGGGACACAAGCAACATATGAGGAATCAAGGCTACTTGGTGCTTATCAATATGTATACAGGTAAGCTAATTGCTTTTTCCTGTCAGTGCCTAGATTTCTGCTGATCTTGCTTTATGGTACTAATCCCACTTTTACTAAACTCTGGAATCATAGCCCAACAGCATGCTTGATTGTAGTTGACTATAGTGTTATATAATACTAATATCAAGTAATCTAATATAAATACTAGAATAATTAATGTATCATACAACAAGCATTGAAATTACTAGAAGAAATATACAGAGCATTCATAACGTACTAGAGTTTGACATGTGCCTGGCATGTGCTGTAACCATTATCTGTCTATTTTTGAGCCCCTGTCAATGCACTCTGGAGTTTGCATTCTACAGAATAGTCTATCTAAAAGGTGTTTGGACTCCTCTTCCAATAATTTTTTAGGTTATATCATTATGGACCAATTCATAGCTCATTCAGGGCACATTACATCTGAGGTATGGCAATTTTTTTGTATTCCTCATGTTTGATATTACCTGTAGCTTGTTCAATCTCAGGGCAACTACTCATGTGATCAAAGCCAGAAAATTGCTTTAGGATGTGCTACAAGTACTTTGATTAGACTTTAGGATGTGCAGGAGAATATCTATCAATGACATATGAAATTCTTTTTTGGAAGTATTGCTTTTGTTATATGGCCAAAATATTCCCTTTCTTGAACAGTTTGACCAACAGTCAGAGCAACTCTTACCAAGTCAGCAATAAGGCCATCTCCATCAATCTGAATTTTCAGAGAGTTTTTTTTTTTTTTGGTGCAAATACTCTTCAGTTCTGAAAAGCAATGAAATATCTTCAATTAGATCGGTACTTGGACTTTAGAAAATAAATTGTGCTTTTACTCTGTCATTGTTAGGATACAGGTGCCTTCTAAGTTGCATTCCAAAATTTTTAAGTGTCCCATAGTGATTCTCTCTATCCCTTTTTGTGAAATTCTTGCATCTGCAAAGATGTTGTCAAATTTATTAGAATTGTTAGATTATGTCTGTCGTCAGCCATCATCTTGCCTGATCTTGTTCCTCCTGTGGCAAGGTTCTTTATTATCCATATTTCCCTTTATTGTCTTTGTTTCACCTAATTGTGACAACATAATCAGTGTTCAGCCAAGTCGATCTATGAAAGATGGTTGTTGGTTCTTGAAAACTAATATTGAGGACCATATGATGAATGAAAGTTGTTTACATTTGTCTTGATCATAAAAAGACCTTTGTTGTCTAACGAAAGTTGTCAAAATACAGCTGTAATTTTAAAAGCAAGTATTTCCAAAAATATTGTAATCTACATGCTCCTACTTGAATTTGGTTTGTTCATCAGAACTTGACACTAGGACTTTTTGTTTGTTGTCGGGCTCAGCAGTCAGGGCCAAAGTCAGGCAGAAGTCATATATGTAACTATTACATGATAAAAATATAGTCAACCTGGAGGGAATTGGTTCCAGTTAGGAGTTAGGCTGGGCATGTGTAATTGGTTCGAAGATGGTTTTGCTTTCTGCTTTACAAAAACCAGCTACTACTTTTCTTAATATTTAATCATTATGAGTTGATATTTCAGTGAAACTCTTATGTATATGGCTCAGTGACATATATCTTCATCACGACAAAAGTCTGATGCCCCAAAACCCATCAGCATGGAGTGCCTGGAATTTTCTTGGGACCACAAACAATGGTGTATGTGTTACATATTGGCTCAACGTGCTTCAGGTGTGTAATGCATTTATCTGGAAATTTTGCCATATATCATTGGTTTCACAGTAAAAAATTGTTTGATAAAAACTTTTTGATTTGTTATTCTTACTAGAGTCTTCTTCTTGTTGCGGTGACATTGCAGAATCTTGGTTCTACCAATATGCCTTTTCTTGTGACTCTAAATCCTCGTTGTGTTCCTAAACATACCTTGCTTAAATGGACCACTAGTCATCCCATTCCATCAGTTGCAGCCTCAAAAGCTTCTCTTGAGCTAGAGAAAATTCAGGGAAAAAGAGGAATTTGGTTTTGTGGAGCATATCAGGGTAATGGAACACTTTTAACTTGCTTTTCAATTGAATAGAAACAACCCATGTTTCTTCTGTGAAATCGTTAAATACTTGTTGCAAAGTCAATATGATATAAGCTAGGGTACTTGTTTCAGAGGAACATCATAGGAGAGGTAAGTAGAAAGGCTTGTGTCTGATTGTACGGTATGTAATAATCAAGTACTGGAAGTTGCAACTCTTAAGATTATTCATATTCGTCTTGAAAAATAATGACAAATAGTGAGATTTGTAGATGATACAGGACTGCCTGATGGCAGTAAATCGTTATTTATTTAATGATAAGAGTCAAGAAGATGTCTTCAAACCAAAAAAGTGGTGAAAAATGTCAGCATATAACCTTAAATAAGGCATCAATTATATGATAAGAATCAATTCACTGATTTTCTTTTGAGCTTCATAGACTTGCATGTATTCTGTTCAACAAGTGACATAGTGACCTGATTTTCCGCATTATCAAGGAAATTTGAAATATTTGAAATTTTATATTTTGTTATTGTTATTCGTTTTCAGTTTGTGTCCCTTTTTTCCTCCTGCTTGATACTAATTTTCTCTGATTGTATTATGAATAATTCCTATTTTTGATTGTTTAAATATATTTGAAATGAGTGGTTGGCTAGTAACAATTATCTCATCATTCTTGAATAAAATCTCTAAATATCTATATATATATATTTTTGAATTAGCTTATAGTGCTCCATATTAATCATATGGTAGTGAACTATATGCTGATGATGTTGTCCACACTCATGGTAGTTGTGGTGGTGCTGCTTTTTTTTGTTGTTATTGCCTTCTTTATGCTTGTATTGGTGTACACCATACATATGCATGTATACATACATAAATGAGTTAGACTATATGCCGAATGTTAAATCTTTGGTAAAAGATTCGACAATTTCAATATCACATTTTGGCCTCCTAAACTAAAGATCAGCACAGTTGATATTGATCTTTATCTCTGAAAATGTGGATCTATATGTATGTACATTATGTTTTTCATTTTTCTTTCAGATTTTTGTCTTCTGTTTTTTTCCCCAAAATTGGTGAAATCACTGAATTTCTCTTGGACTTTGAAACTTCCCCTGGCCTAACCATTCACAAATGCTGAACTTGTGATATGGCACCAGTAATTGGTGTTATATAAGCATATGCAGTAGTAGATGTAAAGTAAGAGAGATAAAAGTAATGAGAACAGGTTTTGGGATAGATTGCAGTGATAACAGATGTAGGCTATAATAGAATTTACTGGTTAGAAGTATTCAAAAAGCTAGCCATGAAGTTGGTTAAACCTAGATGATCAAGCTTATAGTTACCTGCAGCTGCTATGTTATATCTCTTTTGTGCTCGCTGCTCAAATGTCCTCTCTGCACCACTGAAGTCAACTTGTATCATTCTATAATGTCATTCAACATAGATTGTGATTTTATGCACCTGATTTAAATTTTCATTTGATATGTGATTATAGAAAGAGACATGTTTAACTAATGATCTATTATTTCGTTTCCATGCAACAGTAAGGTGCCTTTATATCAACTTGATCAATAGCAAACTGAAAAATTACATGGTAGAATTTCTAGTAACTATCAGCTTTGATTAACCAGTTGCATGAAAATCAGTTTTTAGATTAAAGGTAATTGGTGGTGCTGTGCGATTTTTTCTAGACTTTTGATGGGGGATAAACTACATGTAAAAGCATTTGTCTAGTAAAATAGCAAACTGCATGGTATAGGCTTATTTCTTATGCATTACTTGTTTCAAATATAATATCTAATGACTTGATAGGAGCCTTCCACTTTATCCAATAGCAGTAGCACCAGTGCCCAATTGTTATATGGTTTTCATTGATTTGAAAAATTTATCAGTTAATTCTTCATCTCTAATATGGGAGAAATTCCTTTCTGTGACTATTTTCAGGTTTTGGGTTCCATGAGGATGGACTAAAGGTAGTACCATAACTTGTTCAGCTTATATATGTCAGCAAATATCTAAACATTACTTGGAAAAGTAGCATGCTACTTTTACAAGATTCTCATTATATTGGTTTATCTTGAAACACAAAATATTCTGCAACATGCAATGCAGCATGAAACTTGGGATATTTTGCAGACTGGAATAGTTGCTGCTAACAGTGTGCTTGGAAAGGACTGTGTTATTTTGAGAAACCCAAGACATATGGTACCTTCATTGCTGGAAACTGGAGCACGACTTATAGTTACTAGATTTCTTGAAAAATATGTCTCAACTGGTTGTTTAACGTAAGTTTATGGATTCTTACTGTAGATTAACTGATGCTATGTGTTTTTTAACTAACAGCGGACTCGGTGGCTCTCTTAGTGTTGCTTATACATATGGTTTGGCAAGTGTCACTGGTTTATGTTTCAAAAGTCTGTGGATCTTTCTTTCCTTTTCTGGTGATAGCACAATGTAAATCTGAGGAAGCTTATTCATGTCATTCTAGTGTCTTGTACTCTAGTTGCAAAAACGACTTCCAACTGACAGGTTGAACTGCTATGTTCATGACAAATTGTAGAACATTATCCAAAACAATGTCTAACTTGTCATTCATGACATGTAAATGATCTGGTCATGTAAAAACAATCAAAGAGTTCATCCTTTAAAATTTTACTGTTCAGTGCCAGATCTTGAACGACTATGGTTGTTGAAAGGAGAGAGATGTTGGATATTTTGTTGTTTTTTAGTGGAAAACTGAATGTATGGATAAATCTACTCATTAGATTGTCTTCTACAATTCTATAAATTATAGAAATTAAATTAGATGTTAAAGTATATTTCAGAACATAAACAGGGGAATTGAGCCACATCTGGAATAGCTAAAATAATGTTTGCTTTGGATGATACTCGTTAACTTCTGGGAAATAGCTAACTTACAGATAATCTAAAAAGAGTGATAAGATGCACTATTGTTATCTTCCTTGGATATGAGAATTTCCTAGATTTAGTTTCAAATGACCCTGCTATGTCAAACTTTTTTGTCTGCTGGTGAACTCTTATTTCAAGAGTTTGTTGAACTTCTCAGTCTCCTGATGGAGCTCTGAATCTTTTGGATCAGTGTCTTTTATAGTCTTTTTGCTTTTTTTCTTCACAGAATTGCTGCTGAGTTGGTAAACTTTATCAATCTTTCCAGGCAATCATGTGAACTTGATGCTGCTACTTTTATCGTTTAAAGTATCAACAATTAACTGATATTTATGTAAAATGTACTATTGTCATTTGTACTTGGTGTTTTCATTTTGCTCCCACCCTATAAAACTCATCTGCACAGATGAATTTGTCCCATACAGATAATTTGGCATGCGATTATGTGCAGATTCCTAGAAGAAGGTGGCACTATTTTTGTTTTTGAAGGAACCAACAAGAAAAGTTGTGTAAAATCTATTCTGAAAATTCATGATCCCCTGTTCTACTGGAAGGTCCAGTTCTGCTCATTTAATTTGGCCTTATTTTATATAATCTTCTATGTATTGGTTCATGGGCCATCAGTTAGCAGCTTCTATATGATGTTATATGGCCACTTATAAATTGGCATGGATATTTGTTTTGCAGGTTGCGACAGAAGCTGATTTAGGCCTTGCATATGCATACATAAATAGGTACTTTTCTGTTGTTGATGAGCAAGAAGGTCTCCTAGATCTTTTTATGGTAAGTACAAATTTCTTAATCTGAAATATTAATGAAGTTGGTTAATTATCTTTAATCTACACTTCATTTCTTCCTGCAGATTCTAATTGTTAACAGGGATCTGAATTATTCCAGCAAAAGCAAAACTAGAAGGTTTTTGCATGCAGTGCTTTTGCTGTTTATTATAATCATTATATGCAGACACAGATTCCTAATATTTGATCCTTTATTTTTCTTTATTTTTGGAACTCTGCAACTTGGTTAGGGGCTGGTGGACACCTATACTTTTCACAGCTGGTCTTCAATCAGCTAGGTACTTTTTACGCCACATATCCAGGCATAATACTGTAGCCCAAACTCCCAAGAACATCTCCTGTCATTATGATCTGGTCAGTTTTTAAATTATCATATTTAAAATGAACTTAGTTTCCTGTTTATTGCATCATTATCCTTTTGAGTTTTGAGTGATCTTTTCTTTTACTTTCTTGTTCTTTGATACATAATTTGACAAATTCACTTTTTCTGTGCATATAGAGCAATGAATTCTTCTCTTTATTTTTGGATGAGACGATGACATACTCTAGTGCAATTTTTAAGGTACATAGCTTTTCCTTAACCTGAATTAACAATGCATAACCATTTATTCTAATTTCTAATTGCCATGATTATAGTTTAATCTTGCTGCACTAAATCTAAATTGCTTTCCTGATATGATTTGCTAGACGGAGAATGAAGACTTAAAAGTTGCTCAGTTACGCAAAATCTCTCTTTTGATCAAAAAGGTATTCTTCATGGTGTTGATTTTTGTATATCCATCTTCCTGTGTACCCTTCTAACATTATTCTACTTTTAAATCATCAAGGCTAGAATCAAGGCTAAGCATGAAATTCTTGAGATTGGTTGTGGTTGGGGAAGTCTGGCAATAGAAGTCGTGAGGCAAACTGGTTGCAAGTATACAGGAATCACATTGTCTGAAGAACAACTAAAGTTTGCCAAAAGAAGAGCAAAAGAGGCTTGTTTGGAGGTTTTATTTCTATGCACCTTTGATTTGAAAAATAAAATCACATAAAATCCCATTCTTCTGGAATTTAGGCTACCATAATGGGGTTTGCTTCCTAAGATCAAAAGTGGTTTTTGAATGAACCTAGCAGTAAAATTTGCATTTAGTATCAGAATGAAAATGCTTCATTGTAACATAGTGGCAAATAGAAACCAGACCCTTTGTTGTCATTTTTGTGTTCAGAATTTTAACTTATTATATATAAGAATATGGTGCTTTGCCTTGTTAAGGAAATTTACTTTCAGGACCATATTACTTTCCTGCTATGTGATTACCGCCAACTACCACGTTACCAAAAATACGACAGGATTATATCTTGGTACTGATCACTACCAATTTTTTTTGAATGAATGTAGCTATAGAAATATAGAATAATGTATTAATAACACTGTATTGCAGTGAGATGATTGAAGGAGTTGGTCATGAATACATGGAAGATTTTTTTGGCTGTTGTGAATCACTTCTGGCTGAAGATGGCTTATTTGTCTTACAGGTGAACATTTATCAGTTTATAGACTTGGTTGTGGCAAACTTTCTTGCATAAGCTAGAATATTCTAATATACATTTAATGTGAATGGTTGATTCTTATATTTTAATAAAAGATCAATATATGCATATAATATTGCTTTACATTATTATAATTTTTCAGCTTGCGATATCGTACAGATCGGTTGCACACCATGGAAATTTTACACGTGTAGATAGCTAAAGTACCAGCTGCTATAGTTTATCTTTCCATTTTTGTATGGCTTTCAGGTGTCCCTATCATTTCCTTTTCCGAATGTTGGAGAGTGTTGTGCAGTCCATTAGTGCACAATCACTTTTACTGGTTTAGTGGTCTGCACAATGTGTACAGAGACATCTCATGGTGACAATATTTATAATTTTCTTGGAACTGCTTTTAATAATTTGGCAAGAAAAATTTTGGCTTAATCTTTTGTTGGAGAATGTTTTTAGTCTATTCACTGGCCAAGTTATTGTAACAACAACGACATACTGATATTTTACTAATGAATAATTGATATTTAAATGTATGTCAACTTCAAGCATTATCTTAATTTAACCCTGTGCATATCCTTATCTTAATTTATGTTACTATCACTTACATTGAACAAGAAAACATATTGCATGAGTTTGTCATTGAGAACACATGGGACCAGATACTGTTCATCACTGAGCTTTTATGTTCATAAGCCTCTCCGGTGAGCCAATTGCTTCAGTTTCCCTGCTGATTATATTTGCTCCCTTTTAAGCCTTAAGCTGTTTGTCATATTCCATACTTTGAAACACTTTTTAGTGCTTCTAGGCCACATATCTTCCCCTTTAATGCCCTGCTGGCCACAGCACTCTCCGGAGAAATGCTCAACATTAGTTGATAATTTCTATTACTAAGTGGACCTATGCAGGATTCTTGATGTTGTCTAATTCCTGATCATCAGCCCACGACATCCTGATCATCAGCCCACAATATCCCATGGTTAAAGAAACCATACCATGCTACTTTTCTACAAGAATATGTTCTTTATTTCAAGCCCTTACACATACCAAATCAACCTAGCTATTGCAACTCTATCATTATTTTTATTGATTCACTGCCATTGAATTTGTAGCCATATCTAGCCCAAATTTATATAGTAAAAATGCTTTAGAAGGATAGGGATTGTATCTTTCATGCGAAAGGATTCACCTTCCTTCGCACAAACCACCGTTGGATCGTGCAACAGCCACTTGAGATCTGTGCAGGGTGTGATCCAACATTTTTTGTTGCAAAAGAAGATCAATCATTCTAAACACTGTATGGATATTTTATCAATTAAAAATAAGGGTCAGGTAGTGGATACAACATCAATTTAAAATAGGTATGGAATTTTATTAACAAAGCATATATGCTTATGTGGATTGCAACCCACTGATCTTAGCTTGATGTTGTATAAGTGACATCTTTTTAATTTTATAATCATATGTTATCATAGATTATTTAATATCATCAGTATAAGCACTGTAGATTACTTTTATGGTTATGGTGGCATTTGTCTCTGCAACAATGTTCAACACAATCTTTATTGTCAAAATTTTCTGCATCAAAGATTCAATTTCATTGGCCATTGGCATGAAGCAGGCTCGCCTGCTTGGCCCTGCATATGTGTGATCTGAATTTCAAATGTGCATTTGGTGCTAATAAAATTTCTTGTCCTGTCCATTCAAAAAAGAAAAAATTTCTTGTCCTGAGTTAATTCTCTTGATTTTGAGGTCAATTATACCCTCTATCAAGGGAACACTGTTGGGTTTCTTCCTATTTTTAAATTGAATATTGGTTAAATCATAAAACTAGATCATGCTTGCAGAGCACTGTAGTTTTGAAGGCAAAGCCAGTTTTAGAGCAATTTATTGTGGCTAGCATTTCTTGTGAATTATGTTTGTTTCTCTCTCTGTGTGCTAAGATGGTTCAATGTTGGTTATCATTCAGTTCATCTCCATCCCAGACAAACGGTACGATGAGTACAGGAGAAGCTCTGACTTCATAAAGGAGTACATTTTTCCTGGAGGATGCATTCCTTCTTTGAGTAGAATAACTTCAGCTATGGCTGCCACATCAAGATTCTGGTAAAAAAGAATCTCATTTCTATTTTATTTTACATGTTTAAATTTTGTATTTACATTCATATCATCACATTCTTGCTCGTTTGGAAGTTCATGGTAGTTTTCTCATATAATGCAGTGTAGAGCACGTGGAAAATATTGGCATCCATTACTATGAAACATTGAGATACTGGAGGAATAACTTCATGCAAAATAAATGGTACACTCCATCTCTTTCTGCATATATCTGCAATCATTTTGTTGATCAGGATTATGCATTTGTTGTGGTTGAGCCATAAAAGACAACAGTCAACTAGCATGCATGTCTATGTTAAATGTCGGAGTATCAGTTGGAGGTACTTTTATAGCGAGCATAGCTTTTACCTGCAGGGCACAAGAAGCTGTTAATTTTCTAATAGATTCTTCAATTTGAGATTCCAACTGGTTTGCTGGGTGTCATGGTTAAATGGCTGATTCCAATCATTTTATAGAATGCAAAAATGATTTCCTAGTTATGCATGGAGGGTCCGAATTCTTAGAGGTCTTAATGATTGGGTTAACATGATGATATAAATAGTTCGACTGTAATGGTATGCCATATTAATACAAGGATTTCTTTATTACCGTAGTGTGCAGTAATATTACAAGCACATATTGATAATTTGGCATTGTATCTTTGGTTCAGTAAAATTCGTGCCTTGGGATTTGATGAGAAGTTCATACGTACCTGGGAATATTATTTTATATATTGTGCAGCTGGTTTTAGATCACGTACACTTGGAAACTATCAGGTATGTATCTGAACTAGCATACTTATTTTTGATGTTCTTTTCAAGGTTTTAGGATATAGCTAACAATATTTTATTTAAAACATGTCACTCATGATTGTTATCATTAAGTTTGTTGGTGAGATGCAGCTTAAGCACGCATTCAGCATGCCCAAGACAGAAGCTTTCAAATACCTTATGGCCAGTAGGAATGATATATTCCTGCAAAGGCTAGATTTCCAAGAGTGTTGAGAGAATGTTTTTGAATTCCGATTTTTAATTAGTTATCTGCCATGGCCCATGGTTAGACTAAGGCTGCATTTGATTGTAGTCGTCCAGACTGGCTTGGCTAAGTTGGAATTAGTTGGAAGAGATGAAGGGTGGCTAAATTGGAATAAGTTGGAGGGCATGGCGGAGGGTTAAATTATTCCACCTTTTTATTGGAGTAAGTTATTTCTAGGTTAAGTAGAATAAATGGGGTAGAAGACAAAGTGAAGCATAACAGTATAGCGAATTTTATTACATACACATTCTGTCCTTTTGAAAAGGTGGTTTACCCGCACGCTCAAATGGTGCTTGATTCAAACGATGTGGAATAAGTGGGTTAAAAAGGCTTTTTTGCCGTCGTGTTCTCCAACTAAACATGGTCCAAGTTCCAAATAGCCCATCATGACTAGTTTTTGATTGCAATGAATCTAGGAATACTCTTAAAGAGACATTTTCTGTTGGCCGGATTAAAATGCTTTTGCATGCCCTAAATACAAATTAAGTTCTAGAAGAAAATCACTAGCTGCTATGTTATATTGCGCTAAAAACATATTTGGTTTAAGAGAGTTGGACTTTGGAATGCGAATACATATTTATTTTAGTCATTTAGTTGAAGAAAGTTTTATTTCTATTCCAATTCTAATTCTAAAAAAAAAATAGAAATGATCCAATCTCCTAAAATTTAATCTCTACTATTTCTTAATATTTAAATTTTATTTTGTTTTGAATTTTAATTTCGATCACTGTTGTTGCTTGTAAATTGGCGCTTTGGGAGCGGAGCGATCGGTTTCTTGCAGAGATGTTGGAGTGATCTATAGAAACAAGTCTAAGCTGGAGTATGGGACTTCAACGAGGATCCTCCAACGTTCAAGTCAGCAGAGAATAATTTAAGTAACAATGATTTCTCTGAGAGGAATTTTTAGCTTATCTGGATCTGATGATATTTGTAAGAGCATCTCGTGGATGTTTACACTGTTCCGTTGATTTGGGGTTGTTAATCATGCTGTTTTGAGATTAAGGTCGTTCTTTGAGAATAGATAGGCTGTTACTAGCATGACCAGAATACCTTATTTGGAAGTTTAGATAGAGTGGGAAATAACTTGATCATGAGTAGACTACAGTTGGATTGTCGCTTTTTTCTGAAAGAAGTCATTGGGAGCGTCGAAGGACTTCGTCCGAGGTGATTTAAAAGGTCATAAGCGTCATTGTGAGATCGGCTCAGCGGCATGCTTCGGCTCACTCTTTGGGTCGGAGAAGATGTAGGGGGTCTTCATTCCTCAGAATGTTGGTATTTTCATATTAATCTGAGGTGATTCGGACATTAATCAAGTCGATCCGAGGCGTTTATGCAATCATAATAACACTATCATTCTAATGCTGAGTTTGAGGATCAAGTGAAAGGAATATTCTTTTAAGAATATCTCGGATTGGGTGGCATGCTTTCTCATCTCTTTCAATGTCCTTGGCGTTTAATGATCGACAACATCGTCTTGCGGTGCAAGATTGATTATAATTGAAGAAATTATTCGATCGTTGATTCTTTCGAGAAAATAATTTAAAAAAAAAAAAAAGCATCTTTTTGTCTTCTCTCTTCTTTTAAGTACGCTTGGAAGGTGTGCGAGAGAAGAACAATTGCAATAACAGTGTCTATTGTCCTTTTCATTTAGAGTTTTCTTCACGAGCCTCGAAAGTTAAATGAATCCAGCACAGGTGATGAAACTGCAAATATTATCGATCTAAAGGAAGCAGGCTAGGGCTTCATCTGCCCCATCCCATGCTCCTGAAAATATTACCACTGAGATTTCGAATGTTGCTTCTTTGACTATGCCTTCTCCTGATTTGGTGAATAGAAGGGATAAGGATCCTCCATCAACGAGCGGTACAACAGAGGCTGCGTCAGAGTTTAGGGCCGGATTGACAAACCTGGCGATAGGGGCCATAGCTGCATTGGTGACTCAATGATGGAGCCTGTCATAGAGACAACTCTTCTAGCTTCTCCAATGAGGGTCGTTGTAGGGGATTCTATCATGGGGGCGATAGGAATTACGAAAATGGTTGAATTTGTAGCCCCGATGGGAGCGATCGAGGTTAAGGAGGCGATCCCCGCCACAAGCCTTCTTCCAGTTGGAATGCAGGTGGAAACTCCTCAAGCGATGCTCTCTCTCGATTGCTGTTGAAACTTTGAAGACCGTTGCAGAGTTCTTACAGAGCCATCTCTCCTTTGAGGAGGGGCAAGCTTTGGAAGGAGAAGGTGCTCAGTGTCAGATGATGGGTACCCTTAGATCCTTGGCTCTGAATAGGGCAATATCTAGTTAATTTCGCCAGAATTACTCATGGGGCTTCAACTTTAGAACTGACCGAAGCGAAGGAAGAAGATAGATAGGTTGAGATACCATCTAGAGCAGAAGGCCGCCAATATTGATTTGATTAAAGAGTTCGACTGTTCTGAGAAAGTGCTTTCTGAAGGTCAGGATATGATTGACTGTCGGGATGACGAGTTAGAACGAGCCCGTAGAAGGATTGAAGTCCTCGAGTGGCGAAGGTCTGAAGTCGAATGAGGTTGTTGTCGAGCTCGTGACGACATCGAATGTCTGAGAAAAATGTTAAAGGGTAGAAATTTAATGTCTAAGAGTCGCCCTCCGAGGGATTTCAATAGGAGGCCAGACAAAAGGTCCAGGACCTCCGATAGGGAGCATCGTGAAAAGGTATCTCGGAGATCCGGAGGTTTTCTAACTAGAGAAGCACTTGTAATTCGGGAATCTTCGGCCTCTCAAATTGAGTTGCAGAAGATGAATGAGAGGTTTGATCGATTTTAACATAATGGATCCAAAATTATGATGAAGGCTTATAGATTGGGATTTTTTGCTAGTTTTGAGAGTTATAAGGAGATGGCCTTGGCTCATCTTTCAGCGGACGACGTTGAGTCTCTATGAGCAAACTCACCAGATAGGAGTCTGAAGACTGTGATAGGTCGCTATCTTAGAAAGTTTGTGAGCTCGGCTAATATGCCCATAAGAACGAACAGGATCGATTTCGCTTCGCAAATGGAGGAGGTCAACGCTGAAGAAAGCCACTCCAAAGCCCTGAAAGACCATTGAAAATTGTATTTTTCTTTCTTTTTTTGTAAGTCGATGAGGCATTAAAGAATTATAAATAAAATGTGATTTTTGCCAAGGTGATTTGTTCTTTCTCTTTTCTTGTCTTTGTCACATCTCGAGTCTCCATTCCGATCCGAGGTATATTTTGTCATTTTCGAAATACTTATCAGTAGATCTGAAGGGGTTTGAAGGGAATGAAATTGAAACCATCTCGCATGATCATTATTATCGTACATCTTCGCACGTCTCTTCGAAAGTGGCATCGAGCATTATTGCAGTCGTATGCATCGATTGTTGTACCAATGGTGGAGATTGTATCCAGCCAATGTTCACCACACGTTCGGGTTATATCGATTCATGTCTCCCGTACTTAATGCTCTAAGAAGATGGAGCATTTGAAAATTCTTTCGATTTGATGCGCGTATAAATTTCGAACTGGACAAGATTTCGTCCCCTCATCCTTTTTTATCGTGGGTTTTTCCTCATGCTATCTTCTTCCACTTATTTTTTCTTCTCTCATTTGGAGGAATGGCTCACTCTGGGGATATAGACTTTGTACCGATGACCTTCCAGTTTGAGATGATAGAAAGAGATTTGGTGTTGATCCACAGTCAGTTTCGCATTCCTTCTGAATTTCAATTGGAGGTTCTAACGGTGGAGGAATGTGCTTGTAGCCCTCTTCTTGGTTCGATCAGCATCTACGAAGAATACTTCCGGGCCAGATTAGGACTTCATTTCTATCCTTTCTTCATTATTCTTCTTCGTTTTTTCGAGATGTCGTCATGTTCGGTGGTGTCGGATCCGTGGCGTCATATTTATGGTTTCACCATTACGTGATTTTGGCTGGGGTTGAACCCAGTATCGCACTCTTCCGTTATTACTTCATTCTGAAGAAACATCCTAGATCTCGTGGGTGGTGGTATGTGAATCTTAGGAGTAGGAAGAACACCCCTCTACTGATCCCAGGTGCTCCTTTCGCTATCCATGGTTGGAAAGGGCATTTTTTGTTTGTTTCTTGTTCTTTAGGTGAAGAATGGGGTTTTGTGAATTGGGAGGAACCTCAAGAGGCCGTGCTCACCCACTGCTCGACCAGTGCTTGAAGCAAGATCTAGGAGTTCTGCATGGCTTCGAGGTTCCAAAATTAAAGGAGCTCTTATTTGAGCAGACTCTATTTAATGTGGGCATCAGCCAAGTTGATCCCAAAGGTACACATTGATTTCTTGCCCTATAATCATAGCTCATTTGTATTTTGAAATTCAACGCTAGTTGATTGGCTGGCTCTTTGGATTGCAAGGATGGATCTAAGTTTGCCGAAGGCGTTGGGTCCAAAGACCCTTCGAAAGAGGAAGACGGAAACAACCGATGGTAAGTTTGCCCATGCTCAAGTCGAGCTTCTTCTAGTGCCGTCGACTTCCGAGATTGAAGAGTCTGAACCCCAGGATATCGATGATTTTCAAATTGTGTGGGTTCAGTATGACTCGAGCTCTTCGGTTCCTAAGGAGGGTCAGAGGAGCCCTGCCGAGTGCTTATTCAGTGAAGCTATTCTGAGTTTATTGGCTTCTGATGTCTTCGACCTCTTTTCGGAAGAGGAATCGATTGAGGCTGTGGGAACTTCTGGAACTGCACCGATCGAAGTACAACTCCAAGCCTCTGCTCTAGAAGATTATGACTTGGCATGCAAGACATTTTCCAAGTTTCTCTACCCGACCGACGTGATCAAGTTATTGACCGAGCCTCTGAAGACAAAGAGATGAAAGGCTTTGGACTCTTTTATCTGAGTGAGTCAGAGGTGTATATCATTATATTTTGCTCGATCTCTTCGTTTTGAGATGTGTCTATTATAAACTGCAAGGAATGTTTTAGCAACTCGCTCATTATTTGAATGAATTTATGGAACATACTGTTGAGCTTTCGATCGAAGCGGCAAGACACAAGATGGAGGTCGAATGCTCAAAACTGCCAAAAACAAGGTGTCGAAGGTGGTCGAGGAGGCTTCTGCTAGGGTCGATGCTATCGAAAAAAGAGTTCAAGATGTCGAGGCTACATTGAAGAAGTCGGCCAAGGAGAACCTTCGACTGTCAGGCGTGAGAGAGACTTTGACAGCAAAGGTGGAGGTGCTCAAGGCACAGCTGCTAAAACAGAGGCGTTCGGCGTAGAGGCCCAAATTGTACTGAAAGCAGCAAAAGAAAAATGGCGATCTTGTAGTATGACATGAAAGCTTGAGTTGAGGCTGCTGTTTCAAAGGTAGTTGACAAGTTTCGGACGTCGGAGGAGTATGAAAACGAGAAGGTTGAATTCGCGATGGACACCTATGATGGGGGAAAGTGCTTCATCCGAAGTGGAGTGGCTTTTCGGTATTCAGAATTAAATCTAGATTTCTTAGACGAGGCTTTAGGAGTGATTGTCGTTGATGTGGCTGAAGTTCGAATTGATCTGAAAAATATTTCATGAACTTTTTTTATTTATGTATTTTTGACTTGTCCAAAATATTGTAAGAAAAATTTTTGATAAATGAAATTTCTTCATTTTCTAATAATTTCTTCTTTATTACTTATTCTTTTATTTTGCTCTGACCCTGAGGAGTTAAGGCTTTGGTCTGAGGGGCATCGGCTAAATTAATTTTCGACTCGAGGTCATGCTAGTTGATCTTTTCGTTAATCGTGCAGGCAACCTATGGGATGCGCTCTTCTTCTGCGTGACATGGAATGCACATGGTTTAAGAGGCATGGTAACTATAATTTGCACATAAAGTTTGGTATACATTTGTGGGGCGGTGGAGCTATCTAATCTTTGACTTATATGTAGCATAATTTGATGTTATCTATTATGATGGATTTTTTATTTAAAGAAAGATCTTCGTCTTTCGTCGGCCATCTCCTTCTTCAGCAACATTCAGAATATTTTGTAGGATGATGGCGGAATGGCGTGTGCTTTTAGAGAGAAATGAAGTCACATTCTTTCATTAAAATTATAGTCATCCACTTGAAGAGGAGAAAAAGATTTGATTGGCCTCGATTGGTTTAAAGATACTTATAATGAACGTTCTGATAGTGGAATGTTCATCCTCTCGGTCCTGAGATCTTTATCATTTTGCTTCTCGTTTTGGAGGCGGTCGTTCCCTTGGCCTCGAGAGCTTTGTCATTGTTCCCTTGCCTGGTAAGGACTGGGATTAAGTGACAATTCCTTGGGTGCTTGCATAGTGCATCGCTTTCAAGAGAAAAGTGGAGAGGGTGGAGCTACCCTCGGGGGTGTTAATTTGGATTGCATCTCCTGCCTTCAAAGCTTCCTCTGCTGTGATCTTCTTGGAGACTATAGTCTCGAGGCATCGATGGGATGCTTTAATGCAAATTTGATTATCTCCTTGGGGTATCTATCGTGCATCTGCATTGATAGAGGGCTTCTTGGTCCGAAGTTGTGTAGAGTTGGACACCAAGCGAACATTGTTTCAACCTCGGCGGGATCATCTTCATCACCTCTAGCTTGCGGTGGGCTCGTGTCCCTCTTCTATCCCGGCATCGGCTATGATTTTTTCGAAGACTAAAGCTCGATGCTGCAGAGAAATAAGCGTTAGGTGAACGAAATTTTGACCTCAATGAATTCATGGTCATTTTATGCCATTTAGAAAGTGAAGTGGAGAAGGCATCATTAAGTCAGAACCTCGATCCCATAGGATTTACTATAGTTTTGGTGTAAAATCTTCTGTTTGTCTCTTTTTTTCATTATTTTTTGTAAAAGCAATATTGATATTATTGCTCTTGTAAGAATTCTCTTTGATGAGTAAATGTTATCCTCTATTTTTCTCATGTATTTCAATCTTTGCAAATTTGTTGAGTTGATACTCTGATAAGAGAGGGACTTGCAGATCGTAAGGATCTCATACGAAATAGTTTCGATCTGAGGAATTTTTGGTATCGATGTCCCGATCAAAAGGATTTTGATTTGAAGCGATTTTGATCTAAGAAATTCGTTGAACTGAGGTCCCAATCAAAGGGATCTTGAGGGACTTCTCTCGAGTTTTTCTTGACATAAGTATTTATCGATGAATTTAGAAATTCATTTATTTGAATTATCGATGATACATACGGAGATTGGCCAAATTTTACGATCTAAGGAGTACAGTCCCATTTAGCTATTTCAGGCAGTAGGTTTTTGGACGTATCATCTCGTCGACCTGATAGGGGCCTTTTCAATTGGGTGTCAGCTTTCCTTGCTTCGTAGACTGAGAGACCTTAATTCGTCGAAGGACAAGGCTGCTAACTCGAAATTTCTTAGCTTTGACTCGAGTATTGTAATACCTGGCCACTCTTTGATGATATGCAGCCATCCTCATTGTATTACGTTTCCTGCTTTTCTCGATTAGGTCGAGGTTGGCTCTGAGCCAAATTGGGTTAGTGTCTTCATCATACTTTTTGACTCGGAGCGATGGAAGCCCAAATTTCATAGGTATGATCGCCTCAGTTTTAAATGCCAAGTTGAAAGGTGTTTCACCGATGGGGATTTTTTGGGTGGTTTGATAGGCCTAAAGAACATGATGAAGCTCTTCCATCGACAATCCCCCAATCCGATCCAGTCTGACTTTCAAGCTTTGTAGGAGAGTTCAATTGGTGACTTCAATTTCTTCATTTGCTTGTGAGTGGCCTATTGAGGTGAAGCGCTACTTTATCCTATGATCTTCACAAAATTCGTGGAGTCGAGCTCTGCTGAATTACCTGCTATTGTCAGAGATCAATACCTTGAGAAAAACGTATCGGTAGGTAATTAACTTTTAGATAAAGTTCCCGACCTTCGCTTCAGTGATTTGGGCTAAGGACTCAACTTCAACTCATTTTGTGAAATAATCAATAGCTATCAGAAGAAATTTTTGTTGGCCTGAGGCTCGAGGGAATAGACCTAAGATATCTAGTCCCCATTGGGTGAATGGCCATGGGACTTCAATTGGGATTAGAAGTGCTGTCGGTTAACGTTGAATCCTAACATTCTACTGGCATTCATCATATTTTTTGATGAAGTTTTGCGCATCTTGCTGCATTGTTAGCCAATAATAGCCCTGTCGGAGGATTTTGTAAGCTAGGGACCTGCCTCCAAGTGACTTCCATAGATTCTCTCATGAACTCTCGCAAGGCGTAGTCATCTTCTGATGGACGCAGGCATTTCAGGAGAGGAAGAGAGGACTGCTTGTATAATTTATTGGCAAACAATACGTCTCGCGGCCTTACTTCTAATCCTCCGAGCTTCCTTCTGATTAGGTGGTAGCTCGTCTGATCTCAAATACCTCAGAAGAGGATCCATCCAGCTAGGCTTCTCATCGATTTACTGGATGGTGGTAGGCTTCTCCAAGCTTGAAGTTCTTAAGACCTCAAAATAGGTTTCTTTCTTCAGGTTGGCAGGCAATGAAGATGCCAGCTTGGACAAAGCATCAGCTCGGGCGTTTTTTTCGCCCTAGGAACTATTGAATATCAAAATGTTGGAAGGATGAGATTAGATTCTTTATCTTTTAAAGATATTTTTTCATACTCTTTCCGAGCTACGTATTCTTCCTTAATCTATCCGACCATCAGCTGAAAATCGTTGAAGACCTTCAGGTACTGAGCTCCGGCTTCTTTAGCAATCTTCAGTTCGGCGATCAAAGCTTCGTATTCTATCTCATTATTGATGGTTGGAAACTTCAAATGCAAGGCGTATGCAGCCACATCTTCTTTTGGACTAGATAGAATGATTTCGGCCCCTAACCCAGACAAGTTTGATGAGCCGTTAGCATGCAAGGTCCATAACTCTCCAAGGTTCGATCCCAAGTTTTTGTCGCTCTTTGAGCTTGTGGGATCTTCCGACCTTTCTTCGACATTTTCTTCTAGACTCTCACCTTTCGGGACAGTGCATTCAGGGACGAAGTCAGCTAAAATTTAAACTTTGATGGAAGGCCTCGGTCGGTAGTCTGTCTAACTCTGAGAACTCCAGAGCCCATTTAGTGATTCGACCTGAAGTGTCTGATCGATGAAGTACTGTCTTTATTGGTTGATCCGTAAGTAACACTACAGTATGGGCCCAGAAGTAGGGTCGGAGCTTCCTTGCAGTGATGACCAGTATAAAAATAAATTTTTTCAGCTTGGTATATCTGGTCTCTAAATTATGAAGGATCTTGTTGGTGTAATAAATCAGTTTTTGCAATCATCTTTCTTCTCGACGAGGACTGCACTGATGGCCACTGGAGAAACAGCCAGGTATAGGAGCTCTTCGTTCGATTATAGTTTCATAAGTAAAGGCGGGGAGCTGAGATACCTTTTTAACTCTTCAAAGATCTCTTGGCATTCTGAAGTTCACTGAAAATTCTTCGGCTGCTTGAGGGTCTGAAAAAAAGACACCTCTCAATCGATCTAGAGACAAAACGGTTAAGAAAGGCTATTTTTTCAATTAGGTATTGTATCTCTTTAACTGTTTTTTGTAGATGCCATTTTTAGGACTGCTTTAATCTTTTCGGAATTTGCCTCGATGCCTCTATGGGAAACCATGAAATCAAGAAACTTGTCAGTAATGATCCCGAAAGCACACTTCGTAGGATTCAACCTCATATTATATCGGTGAAGAGTAAAGAAGGTCTCTTGGAGGTTTGCAACATGATCTGGCATTGCTCGACTCTTAACCAGCGTATCATCAACATATGCCTCCATATTCCTATTGATCTGATCTTTGAGAATCTTATTCACTAATCTTTGATATGTAGCTCTTTCATTTTTTAAGTCAAAGGGCATTATCCTGTAACAAAAGAGTCCACGGTCAATTATAAAGGTTGTTTTCTCATCTTCAGGCATCATCCGAATTTGATTATAGTCGGAGAAGGCATCCATGAAGTTGAAGAGCTCATGCCTTGAGATGGCATCAATCAGTTGGTCGATTCGAGGCAGCGGGTAGCTGTCTTTTGGGCAAGTCTTATTCAGATTGGTGAAATCGATGCACATGCGTCATTTTTTATTTACTTTTTTTTACTAGCACAACATTCGCCAACCAATCTGGATACATCATCTCTCGGATGAAGTTGACTTTGATCAACTTATCCAGTTTCTCGGTGATGGCTTTTTGGCGCTCTGGGGCAAAACTTCACTTTTTTTGCTTGATTGGGCGGTAGATCAGATCCATCCTCAAGTAGTGGGACATTACTTCTGAATCAATGCCAGACATGTCCATGGCTGATCATGCAGAAAGATCCGCAGTTGTCTGTAAAAGAGCGATTAGCTGGTTCTATATTACCTTATCGAGATAGGAATCAATTTTCATGATTTGATGAGGATTTTTCTTCTTCAACGAGATCTCTAAGAGTTCATCAGATGGTTGGGCACGGTCCTCTGCCAGATCATCTCGAGCATCCAGTCCTGTTTGGAGTTCAGGCTAGATCTTCACTTGATCCTGTGTTTGAAAGTTGGTGGCGAAACACCGTTGTGCCACTATTTGGTTGCCTTGGATCCTCCCCATTCTATTGGTTGGGAATTTGACCAACAAATAGTAGCTGGACACCATGGCTTTCAATATTCAAAGGTTGGGTCGTTCGAGGATTGCGTTGTAAGCTGAAGAAAGCTTTACAATGAGAAAATCTACAGGAGTCGTCACTTGTTGAGGTGGAGTATCCACAGTGATAGGCAACTTGATAATTCCTTCCAAAATTACTGAGTTTTCGGAGAATTCCTAGATTGGCATATCAAATCTTCTTAATCGATCAGGAGAAAGTCCCATTCGAAAAAAAAATAAAAAAATACAAAATATCAAATGAGCTTTCATTATCAATGAGTACTCGATGTACATTATAATCAGCAATGTTTAATGTAACAACTACTACATTATGATGTGATTGTTGTACATCCTCTGTATTCTGCTCAATGAAGGTTATTACATCTTCGAGCCTATTCTTAATCCTCGGTCTCTTCGCCATCGCTGATTTAGATGATCCTTTAGTGATCATATGGATTTTACCTTAGAGGGGTCACTCTTCTGCCATCACTGGCTTCCTCCACCTCTTGCGTTGGTGCCGGCAAGGGATGTTGAGGCTAGCAAGGTGGTTGACGAGCTCTCGGAGGAGGTCGGCACGAAAGAGTTCTCCCTCGGATGAGGCGGTCCAGCCTTCCCTTCCGAACAAGCCTCTCGATTGTATCTTGGAGAAGATGGCAATCTTCGGTGTATTGGCCGTGGTCACGATGATAAAAGCAATACCTCATAGAATCATGGCGCTCAGGGTTCGTCCGCATCTTTGGGAGCTGGGGGAGTTCGGTGTGTCTCCATCAAAATCTCTCCGAGAGGCATTCAAAGGCATATAATTAGGATACTGCCTTGGAGGAGAGGGCCGTCGATTTCTTCTCTGAGGACTTGGAGATCGGCGATTTCTAGGTTGACCTCTATCCTTCTACTTTCGGAGTGGAGATCGAGAGCGCTGGCGATAAGCCTCCCTCCTCCCTATGAAGAGCTCCTTATTTGATCCTGCCACTACAGAATTGGCAAGGATATCCTGAGCAAAAGCTTCCTCTAAGTTGGAATACTTTCTCGTCCGATCCAGCATTCCAATGTAATCCTGGAGAAAGGACTTTATCGGCGATCTCTTCAGGTCATTCTTCAACAGTCCGTCCATCAAGGCGGTCATCGCGATCGATTGATTCAAATCATGGACTTTAAGGGTTGTCGGATTAAAGTGGCTCACATAATCGCGGATCGATTTTCCCTCCCACTGGCAGATGGTGTTGAGGTAGTTGGACCGCTTTTGTTGCTTGCGGCTGCTAATAAAATATGCAGTCAATGCCTGGCTCAGCTCTTCGAAAGAGTTAATCGAAGTTGATTTTAAACTAGAGTACCACTGCCAGATTGCTCCTTTAAGAGTAGCAGGGAAGGCTCGACAGAAGATAGTATCGGATGCTCCATGGAAGAGCAATATTGCCTTGGTCTCCACGTGATCGATGGGGTTGGTGGTTCCATCATAAGTATCAAATTGAGGCAACTTAAAATTTGATGGAAGCGGCTTTTTAATGATCTTCTCATCGAAGGGAGGCTCGCCGTTAAACCCATCGTAGGATCGAGAAGAAGCTTTATTAATGGCTTCAATATGCTTATCGAGCTCTTGAAGCCTTCTTTCCAGAGTTTAATCCTGGACTATGCACGTCTCTAACTGTTGAGAAGAATGACGGTTGGGAGTGGAATCATGCCCAGACTGCGGGCTGGGAGATTGTCAATGAGTTTGCTTCCTTCTTGGACTCTGAGGGAGCGTGCGAGGAGGCTCGACTTGCTGTTGCGACTGGAAGACTGGTGGCTGAGGGCATTGAGCATGACTATCTCGAGCAGTCATAAGAGTCTATTTTTTCATCGATAATTAGCTCGGTGCTGCAATTATTATCTGATTTTTTAACCTAAGGTGCATCAGCAGTTCACCTTGAGTATGTTATAGTTTGACTGCACTATAACTCGATCTCCTAGTTATTCGAAATCCTAAGATGTATATTAGCTATAGCATGTTTATTGTAAGAATTGAATCATTCCAATAAAAGATCTATTTACCTCAATAGAGTAGTCTTATGATGATTATGAGATCGAGTCCTTAAGCCCATGATCATAATAGAGTGAAATAATAGAAAAGAGTTTTTTATTAGGGTTTCACATCGGATTTGAATCAAATGATTCAATCATATGATAGGTATTGAGTTTGACGAATTCATCTTAATCCTAATTCTGTTGAGACTCTTGATAGAAGAATCCAATCATACAAGTAGCTACATCGAGAGGTTCATATTCGATTCTGATAGGTGCCACAATATACTGTTAGGTATCACTGGTGGATTTTGGGATCAATTATAATGGTCTTGATGATCGATCATTTTAATTGGATGAATCGAAAGAGTTCTGATCCATCGAAAGATATTTCAATGATATCGATGATAGAGATCACGACATGTTCCATTATCATATAGAATTGAACTTAATTGGATCATACAAACAAAAGTTTGGATCTGAATGTCATCAATTAGACTAATCCAGTTCGATTGATTTGAATTAGATCCAATCAAATTCAAAAAAATTGTGCTAGCACACGATTGAGCTTGAATTTCTTCTTCTATCTTCATTTTGGTTCGTCTTGATTGAGTTAAATTAGATTTGGCTCATCCGAGAGTCTTGTATAGATTTATCCTGATCTGACTAGAGCTCATCCTAGTCAGATAAGGCATTGTCCTGATGAGATCAGGGCTTGTGCTGATAAAACTAAAGCTTGTCCTAAAATCATGTGATGGTATTAAGACAATTTTTGACCCAATCTTTGCAAGAAAAAAAAGAGGCGTGGAGGTGTTTTAATGAGATAAAACACTTGGAGAGAGATGCTTTGCGCCCATAAAACTTCATCCTCTCATATCCATGCCATATTTCCTAGTGTTTGTGCGACAAAAAAAAAAAAAAAAGAAGCATGGGTGTGGGAGGCTGATAAGAGTCCTGCGTTAAGCAAAAGAGTTGTTTAAAGCTCCAGAACTCCAGGGCTACGCATAAGTCTATAAATAGACCTTTGATGAAAGTATTTGATCATTGCAATTGAACCACGACAAAGCATTCTCTCTCCCCCCATCTTCCACGTCCTTTTAGATCTCCTCCCTCTTCTCCACGTCTAAGGAGTTGGGCATTCAGCGATCAAAAGTTGAGAGCAGTTGTTGCTAAGATCAAGTCAGAAAGATCCTCGTCAAGAGACAAAAGTGCTGTCTTCGAGATTGATTTTTGAAGGCTCTATAGATTAGATTCAGATCTAATATTTGATGATCATATCCAGTAGGAGACGGCATTCAGATCTGATCCGAGTGGATTTCGATAGAGACTAAATGCATGCATGGCTAGCATCAGGGCCTCATATTACATCAGGTAACAAAAGTTATTCTGATTTTATTTTAATTTTAGATTTGTAATCAGATCATGGAGATCAGATCTAAGAACTCTTAGATCTAATCAGATTAGTATAAAAAAATTTATAAAATTTTCACTACAGATTAGATCTAATCAGATCAATCTTTTGCAACAAAAAAATTGAATTTTCCTTCAGCTGTCAGCGCATTTTTGGGTTCCATGAATTAAGCCATAGTATAGACCTGTCAACGGATCGAGTTCGGGTTGAAACCTAAATATGCAGATCTGAATTCGATTTTAATTACTGGTACTGAATCCGAATCCGAATATTCGACAGGTCTAATCTTGAAGTACCAGATCCCAATGGATCTCAAATATTTGGATCCAATTTCGAGATCCGATGCCCGCTGACGAGTGGATCTCACGGCCGGTGAAGAGGGACAGAGAGGAAGAGGGGGAAGGGGGCGCGCACGAGTTGGGGTTCGGCCGCAAGATTCATCGTCGCCATCGATCAAGTTGAGAGAGGGCGCAAGCGAGTTAGGGTCCGACCACAAGTTCTGTCGCCGCCGTTGGTCTAGTCAAGAGAGGGAGGGGGCGTCGGGCAAGTTGGGGTCTAGCCACGAGATCCATTGCCGCTGTCAATCGAGTCAAAGATAGAGAGAGGGAAAGGGGTGCGTGCGAGTTGGGGTCCAACCGCGAGATCCATCGCCGCCGTCGCCCGTCGGCCGCCACCGTCGGTCAAGTCGAGAGAGAGGGGAGGGGCATGGGCAAGTTGGTATCTAGCCGTGAGATCCATCGTTGCCGTCGTCCATCGGTCGAGTCGAGAGATAGAGGAAGAGGCTCGTCGATCGAGTCGAGAGACGGAGAGGAGAGGGGGCGAGGGGGGCGCGAGCGAGTTGGGCCCAGCCGCGAGATCTGTTGCCGTCACTGCTGTCGATCAAGTCGAGAGAGGGAGAGGGGAGGGGGCACGGACGAGTTGGGGTCAGGAGAGGGAAGGGGGTACGAACGAGTTGGGGTCAGAAATTGGGATCCGGCCATGACCTATCGATCATGGATCTCATGACGGAAAGGGAGAGGTGGGGAGGAAAGGGAGTCGGGGAGGGGTGGCATTCGAATCAAGAGACAGAGAGAAGAGGACTTTTTTTTTTAGAGAGATTTTATGGATATTAAATATTCAGATCTTATCCATTTATATCATGATTTATCAAATTTAGATTAGGATCCGACCCAGGCCTGTGTCCAATTCGGTATTCCTATTTTTTTTTTTTTTTAAGCATATGTTGATTTTCTGCTTATTGGTGTAACAATTATTTCTATCATTTAATGGTGCAGATGCTATTTTCTCGTCCTGGTAACTTGACAGCTTTTGGTGGCTCGTACGCTGCTCCATCTGATTGTTTATAGCGAATGCAAATATTTGGTTATGAGATCGTCTCTGTCTCAATCATTAGTTTCACTGGCAGCTCCGAAGGAAACCGAGGTTCAACAATCAAAAAGCTTCTGTCTCAATCATTAGTTTCACTGGCAGCTCCGAAGGAAACCGAGGTTCAACAATCAAAGGAGCTTCATGGACTAAGGAGCATATAACATTAATATTCAGATCTCTGTTAGACATTATTCCTGAATGATATTTGTTAAAATTCTAAGGCATTTGAATTAGCTTCATGCCAAGCAATTTCGCTTTTTCAATCCAAAAAGTGCATTGTTAGAAATTCAAAAGCCTCTAGATTCACAAGCTTTAATTAGATTTGACGATCAATTTCGAACTTGATAAATTATTAACTTTGGGGCTGCCTGCTGGTTGTCCTATTTTAAAATAAACTCTCTTTTATTTGACCTCTCGACCACGGATCCAGCTTAGACCTTTTTTCTTTAGTCATGTATTCTCCGTTGGACGGATTGTTCTTTAGATCAGATGGGAAGATTCTAAAAAAAATAAAAAACATGATTTTCAACATAAAAAATATCTTGGTTTTATTTTTATTACTTTTTAAACTTCAATTATTTCTGAGAAAAGTGAATGAACTAGCTTCTCCAGATTTTTAAAGGCAGATATTTACCCTTCTCCCAACGTCTCTTCTTTCATCCAATGTCATCCTCAGCCCCATCGTGTTCGTTTGGATACCTGATTCTCTATTTCCTCTAGAGGTGAGACCATGCTATTATTATTGGGTATTTTTGTTTTGTTTGTTCGGATACTCATCTCATCCGATTAATCCATATGATGCTTGATGTATATCTTTTTATTTTTTTTTTAAAGATAAAAATAGAGATGGTGTGTCGTTTCATCATCGAGCACATTTGATAATGATCGTCATATTCTGCTTTTCAATATTAACACGACGAAAATACTCTTTTTCTTCAAAGCAAAGTATTTTTATTATTTAATAGTTAAGTTAAATATTTTAAATGCTATTCTTTTTTTTTTCCTCATTTTGTTGAATTTCTGCTTAAGAATCTGAATTTTCAAAATTTAGTATGCAGCGAAAAATATATATTTGAGCGTATTAATTAACATTTAGATAATATTATCCATTCAAGCAACATATTTCATCTATCAAATAAAATATCAGCTATAATTTTTTTAATATTTTTTTATAGTTCTTTTGATATAATAATTTCTTTGACAGTTAAACATCTTCAGATAAAATCTAATATCAAAATTATTGTATCCTAGTAAAACATCTTTCAAAAATATTTATAATATTCTATATCAAAATTATAATATTTTATATTAAAATTATGACATCCTATATGTAAAATACCTTTCGAAGCTAGTTTTGACAATATTATAACTAAATCATAAATATAAAATTATATATTAAAATTATGATATTTTATAGGTAAAATATTTTATAAATATATTTTTAATATTTTTATAATATTTTTATATCAAAATTATAACATCTTATAGATAAAATATTTTTCAGATATATTTTTTGATACTTTTATAATATCTTTTATCAAAATTATAACATTCTATATTAAAATTATAACATTCTATATATAAAATATTTTTTGAAGATAGTTTTAATAAATATTATAAAATATTAAATCATAAATACTATATTATAAATTAATATTATGATATCCTATAGATAAAATACCTCTCAAATATCTTTTTTTGATATTTTTATTATATTTTAATTTAAAATTATAATATTTTATATTAAAATTATGATATCCTACATGTATTTATGATCTAGTATGTTATAATATTGTTAAAACTATCTTTAAAAGATATTTTATATATAAAATATAATAATTTTAATATATAATATTATAATTTTGATATAAAATATTATAAAAATATCAAAAAAATATATTTGAGAGTTGTTTTACCTATAGAATGTTATAATATTAATCTATAATATTATATTTATAATCAAGTATGTTATAATATTATCAAAACTATATTCGTAAGGTATACATTCAGAATATAATAATTTTAACATAAAATATCATAATTTTTACATAAGATATCATAAAAATATTAAAAAATATACTTGAGACTACATGATGCCATAATTTTGATATAAAAATATCATAAAAATATTTAAAAAATATATTTAAAAAAAAAATTATCTATTAAATATTATAATATTAATATATAATATCAAATTTATGATTTAAAATATTATAATATTATCAAAATTATATTTAAAAAATATTTTACATACATGATATAATAATTTTAATATAAAATATTAAAAAATATATTTAAGATGTATTATACCTGTAAGATGTCATAATATGAAGCTATAATAAGATAGATTGGACTCCGATCAATCGGAGTCCAGCCTATATCCGATCGAATTTTCGATCGCATCTTCGAGCGCATGCCTAAAAAGATGCGCCGACTTGAAAAAAATGCAGACGTCCGTCTAAAAAATTCAAATAAAAAAAAATCAGAAAAAATTTGAATATGAAAAAACTAAAAAAATAGAAAAAAAATCTGAACTTGAAAAAATGAAAAAAAAATTAGAAAAAAGTCTGAAAAAAATTCAAAAAAAATATAGAAAAAAAAGGAAAGAAGGCGCGAAAGCATTTTTTTTTAATTTTTAATTAATTAATTTTTTTTCAAAATTTTTTGAATTTTTTTAATTTTTGGGCCTGCCTAAAAAAATTTTAAATTTTTTTTTCAATCCTTCAAACTTTTTCTATTATTTCTGCACGAAAGGTGGCAAACACTAAAAAAGTTTAATAATAAAATAAAATTTTTTTTAAGATTTTTTCCTAAATTTTTTTCAAACTTTTTTTTTATTTTTTTCATTTTATTTAAATTTAAGTTTTTTTATTTTTTTAGATTCAGATTTTTTCTAAATTTTTTTCACCGTTTCTTCTCTTCGCCCACTTGTTTTTTCAACCGACGCACCTTTTTAGGCGTGCGCTCGAAGATGCACGCTGATCGAACGATCAAAATTTGATTGAATCTAGACTAAGCTCTGATTAATCGAAGCCCAATTACCTCAACTATAATATAATATTTGTGATCTAGTATGTTATAATATTATTAAAACTATTCTCGAAAAATATTTTGCATATAGAATTATGATAATTTTAATATAAAATATCATAATTTTGATATAAGATATCATAAAAATATCAAAATATATTCCATAATGCTGTAATTTTAATATGTAAATTTTATAAAAATATCAAAACATATATTTTAAATATATTTTATCTAAAAAATATCATAATTTTAATATATAATATCATATTTATAATCTAGTATATTATAATATTATCAAAATTATTTTTAAAAAATATTTTACATTCAAAATATTATAATTTTAACATAGAATATCATAATTTTAACATAAAATTTTATAAAAATATTAAAAAAATATATTTAAAAAATATTTTACTTGTAGGATACTATAATTTTGACATGAAATTTTACCTGCAAATATTTAATTATCAAAGCTGTTGTATTAAAAAAATTATAAAAAATATATTAAAAAATCTACATACAGCATTTTACCTGATGGATGGGATATATTGTTTAGATGAATAATATTATCTAAATGCTAGCTAATAAGCTCAAATACATACTTCTCGCTGCAGACTAAATCTTGAACATCCAAAAATTCAAGCAAAAGCTCAATAAAATAAAAAAAATAATAATAATATTTAAAATATTTAATCTGACTGTCAAATAGTAAAAATACTTCATCTTGGAGGAAAAAAATATTTTTATCATATTAAAGTTGAAAAGCAGAATATGATGTGCATTAAATATGCTCAATGATAGAACGACATACTACCTTCATTTCTTTATGCTTCATATGCCTAATTGAATGGAAAGTGATATACAACACATTACGCCATGAAAACACCATCTAGACCAATTAAACCAATCAGGTAAGATAGTACACTTCACGTCTGATTTTTTATACCATGAACGACGTAGAAAGAATTACCCCTATTTAAAATACATCAAAAGCTTTTTTTAGAAAAGAGACCTAATTTTGAGTGCTGACAATAATTTTTAAATAAATAAATAAAATCTATTATTTAATAATACTTTATAATAGCAATTTTTGATAATAAAATATATAAACAAAATAAAATAATAAAATATAATAATTTTATAAATTTATTTATATTTTATGGTACTATAATTATATAATCATCATTCTTATTACTATAATAATAATAATCACTTAAAATAATATGATATTATAATATTCTAATACTAAAATAATAGTACCATATTATTGTATTATTATAATATTATAGAACATTATTGTATTTTTAATAAATTTAAAACTAATAATTTATTTTAATAATTAAATTTAATATTAAAATAAATAATTTATATATTCAAAATATAATATGATAATAATTTATAATAAGACACGTAGTTAGACAATAGAAGGCATTATATAATATCCTTTATTATCATTTTCTAATACTAAAAGTGCTTTTATAGTTTGATTATCAATTATATGTTAAAATTTCACAGTATTTCAACAATATAAGTATTAAATAGTTAACAACTCTTTAATAAAAAGTCTACTAACAAAATTCAATTACCCAAAAGTCTTAACACGAGCTCTACCACATACTGCAATTCCAAACAAAGCCTGAAAAGTCTAAAGATAGTTTATTAAGAAAACCTATATATTAACTAGGAGGCTAGGAGATGGGGCTATTGAACTCCAAATTTTAGGATTGGAACTCAACCAGACTAGATCATATCATATCCCTACCTAAGCCGGACTTCAAGCCGACCTTAAGCTAGATTTTTTTTTGGAAAAAAACCAGCCCCAGCTTGACCCAAACCCAAGCCCAAGCTTGATTGGGCCAACCCAATAAAAAGAAAATCCAACAAAATCCTCCCACCTTTCTGCATGTCCCCCTCCCTCCCTTAACCCCAAGGAGCCTGCCATGGCCAAATCGCCATCTCCGAACAATCCACCGACACCCTCGGTGACCTCTACTCTAAGCTCACTTGAGCCGATCTCCACTCCATCCACCACCGTTAGACCCTCCTCCACCTCCCCAAGTCCCTCTTCGACGATTGTCATTGCACCGACAACCTCCTCCATGCACCCTTCATCACCACCTCGTCAGGCCCTCCAGATCTTCGCCAACCCCTCAAGAACCCACGTCGCAATGGGCCCTTCATGACTTTGTTGGCCCCTCAAGTCTTCCTATTTCAACCGGATAGGATGGAGGAAGCGATGGCCGTAGCAGCATCCAAGAGATGGAAGAGAGAGGAGGTAGAGCTAAATCCGAGCAATTTCCACAGTCGGGTGAGCTAAATCCGAACGGACCGAAGAACTGACCTATAATTGGGATTGAGCTCGAATTTGAATTGGGCCAATGGTATAATCAAATCCAGCCATAAATCTAGCCCATAGCCCAACCCAAAGTTGGGCCATCCTGAAGCCCATTGGGCCAACACAAGCCCATTTCTAACCTCACCAATTTGTAACCATGCATCCATGAGTGTGTAAAACAAACTCGAGAAGAAAAAAAAAAGAAATAAGTTTGTTGACCACAACGGATGAATTTCCTGAACAATGCTTTTAAGATTATTAAGAAATTGTAGAATTGCAAGGTGGCTTACATGGCAGAATCATACTCGATCAAACTCACCTATAAAAGGAGGGTCAATGGAGAAGATGTTGCTAACTAAATTCTTATATGCAGACCTGGGAAATAGATCAGGGTATAGAACAAGGATGTATCAGCCGAAACACGGCCCACTTTCTAGAAATCATTGATGTTGCCATGAATGAGTTTTCCCCTTATTTTTTTCTTTATATTGATACATGCTTTTTGTTTGCCCATCTTTCCCGTTCATCAACAAGCATATTATTTTCAGTTGAAACATCTCCTACATAATTGTGACACCAGCATAATCAACCATTTAACTATAGCTTGTTTTATGATTCTATATTCAGAATAACATAGCACTAGCTAATGTAAAACTCGAGAACATGCTATACCAAGTAACTATCACATTATCTACCGGGTACCGCGATTCTCTAAGGTTAAACATAAGGTTGGATAATTTGTTATAGGAGAAAAGATAGCTCCTCGGTGACATAGATATGATGTTGTATGAATATATATGATAGATGCAAGGCTCAACAGCTCACTCAAATCAGGCAGAAACTTGAATAAAGATGTCCGACATAGGCCCCATTTGACATTACTTTTGAAGGGCCAAAAAACCACTTCTTAAAAGGCCTAAAATTCTCTGAACGATTTTAAGATATCTGATAAAAATTTTGAAATAATTTTATACTTTCTCCTAAAAAAAATGAAAAATATCTACAGTTCCAATTTGTAGCTTTTAAGCCCAGGCTCTACTTAAGATGTGCCGAGAAACTATTTTGTCCTAAGAATCTTGGCAATGGAATTTTTTATAAAAATGAATTTAAAATATTATAAGTTAACAAAACTTTATGCCAATGATTTTTGATGATACAATATAATGTAATATAATATAACACAACTATCATCATTATTAATCAATTATTATAATCATATTATAATATATAATATTATTATACTAGAATACTATTATGATATAATATTATTATAAAAATAAAATAGTAATACCATTTTACTATATTATAGTAATATTATTATAATATAATAATATGATATAAATATTGTTATATTTATAATAAAAATTAACAAATGTTATTATTAATTATATATTGAGATTAAATATCGAAATAAATAATTTATAAATTAAAAAAATTATGGTACCAATTTTGAGAGTAAAAATGATTAGACAATTGAAAGCATTATATAATATATTTTATTATTACTTTTTATTACTAAAAAATATATTCAAAAATATAGTTATTAAATAATAAATATTTTTTTATTAAAAAAATCTACTAGCCAAAGCCCTGCGGACAAAAGTTCTACCACTACAATAATGCCAGACAAGACCTTACCCCGGGATAATAATTACCTGTCAATCTGAAATCAGTGAGTGCATCTGAAATCAGTGAGTGCAACCACCTTATCGCGTAAGCGAGAATTCTCTGTCAGCCATCCACATCCTTCACAGTTTTAGTCAACGCCCCTCCCAAAAAGACACATTGGTGAGGGCGGGTGACACCCTCACAATTTCTGCAAGAGAAAGATCAAACCAACGCACGTGGCAGGTCCTTCTCAACAAAATTGTAATGTTGGGAAGGAGCACTGCATGAACCATGAAGGATTCTCCTCAACGTTTCTCTACAAACTCAAGCATAGGCATGCTTTTGCATCAATTCATGCTTGACAATACGTTGCTAATAATATCATATTCAGTCAAAAGCATCAATAACTTCCAAATGATTCTTATATTGGTACAATAACCCCTACCATGAAAAGCATCTTTCTACCAATCCAACGAAAAAGAAAAAAAAAACACGCACAACCATATATGACCAGCAAATCCTTGTATCTAGCATGTAACCGTTTGTGGCCATTTCAGAACCAAGACTGGAAAGGATGGCATCAAAAAAATGACGAGGCATCAAAGCTTTCAACCATAATAGACTTGTTTCTCCGACAAGTTTCAAATCATTGCATCTCAGTTTATCTGATTCTACTAGATATTTAAAAAGATCAACTCAATCTCAGGATAAAAGCAAAGGATTTGTAATCCAAGATGAGGTATTATAGATGAGATTTACTAGGTCACTCGTACCATTAGCCATCATATGCAATCTCTTCACCATTCACATGATTCAAGATGAACATGCAGAATCCAGCTAGCATTGTGTAGGAAGAAATAAAATTTGAGAGATCAAGAACCAATGATTGGGCTTGTCCTGGCCACGAGTAAACACCAGAATCTATTGAAAGCTTCAGTACTTGGCGAAGAGCGAGAGCACTATGAGAGAGCTGAGCCACCCATAAAGAAGGTAAAATACAGAAGGGAAGAAACGATTATGCCATTGACAAATATCACAATCACTACTATGATTGGCATTTTCCCTACTGAACATTTTATTCAAACCTTTATAAATAGAGTCTCCATTACCCTCTACATCCCAACCATCTCACAAGAAAGCTACTGATGCTAATGCAACAAAGTTTACATCTCTATTACCACTGCCAGCAATTAGGGAAGCTACAAAGAAATCATGTACCTTGCCAAAATAGAAAATCCACTAGTAGTAACAATCAAAAAACATACCACTCATTCATCAATAGTAATGCCAGTACCAGAATTGTACTTAGCTATAGCATCCACCAACATAGCAAAAGGTCCAGTCTAAACAACTCTAGCATTTAAATAGAGGCAGAATCAGGGAAGGAACTTTAGCTTATATAATTGAGAAAGCAAACAAAATTTAAACAGCTAAATTTTAAAGGAAACAGTAAGATAAAGCATCTATTACCACACAGAACATCTAGTCTACTGATTATATACTGGGCAAAGTAGAGAAACCAAAATACCGGGATTTAACCATGCCAACGCGGCTCCATATCTGCTTTCTTTGCAAGAACTAGTCCTTGCAACGGGCAAGAAACAAACTTTAACAAGGAACCTGTTACAAATGAACAAAGAAACCATTAAACATGAATACCCAGTTGGAACTGAAATCCTTCCTCCTAATCACTGCTGCTGGGCCTGCCTTCCCCGAGCACCACCATAGCCTGCAGACCCACCAGGAGGTCCACTCAGTTGAGAAGCTCCATAAGACCCTCCCCATGAAGGGTCAGATCTCCAAGCATTTGGATGACCTGAGATCCCATTAGCATCACCATAGCCACCACCCATGTAACCAGAACCTGCCCCTTGTTCTCCTGTACACTGCTTGGGTTGCTAGTTGGATCACTACTACCATGTCCCCTAACAGCCCCATAGCCACCCTGACTACCACAAGGTCCTTCTACCCCAACATACCCCCGATAATCATACCCTTCATTCCCATATCTTGTGGTCCCACTGGGTGACTGACAAGTTGGTGCAGTAATGGCTCCACAACCTGCAGGAGCATTCCATGTGGAAGCATCTCCATAAGCTGTATTTCCATCATAACCAGCAGAGCCATAAGCAGTTGGAGCTTGATTGTTCCAGAGGTTCCTCAGACCACCTGGAGGGCCACTTACATAACCAGCTAGAGGAGCATTTGGATTTCCATAGCCACCACCAGCAGGTTCCCTAAACCCAGCCGCAGCACTTCCATAGACCCCAAGCCCATAACCACCATATCCAACACCATTGTTTGTTGCTCCATACCCATTGCTCGGTGCACCATAGCCTGACAAACCATATAAAAGATACCTACCCCTGTTGCTTGTGGTTGCATGCACCTATAAGCTTCCATTCTACCAGAGGAGAATTTGGATTTCCATAGCCACCACCAGCGAGTCCCCTAAACCCAGCCACGGCACTTCCATAGACCCCAAGCCCCTAACCACCATAGCCAACACCATTTTTGTTGCTCCATACCCATTGCTTGGTGCACCATAGCCTGACAAACCATATGAAAGATGCCCACCCCTGCTGCTTGTGGTTGCATGTACCTATAAGTTTCCATTCTACCATCACAAGAACTAGAGTTCACACCAGAACCACCATAGGCTTGATAGCTTCCACCACCCATTGACCGAGCACCACCACCGCTGGGGTTTGCATCTTTTGGGAGGGCATGTTTGACCTCCACAAGTTTGCCATTCAGCTCATGGAAGGTCTTGTGCAGCACTTCATCAACAGCATCCTATGAATCAAAAGTGAAATCCAATGCCCCAAGGGCAATGGGTGGTTTGGTCATACATCACAACTACATCAGTTACCGTTCCATAATCCTGAAAGTACTGACAAAATGCTTCTTTTGTTAGAGTGGGAGGCAACCCTCCAACAAATATCTTATTGGTCCCAATGTTTGCACCAGACCCTCCTCCACTTGTTCTCCCAGCGCTGGAGTTTCCAGATCTGGCAGAGGCTTGCTGTTCTTTGCTGGAGGTAGCCCTTTTAGCTTCCACCTGGATGATCAGATAAAGAATTGCAGTGTTAGAAGAAGGGATCATTTATCTAGATCAAACTCATACAAAACATGACTGATATATCTCAATGAAAACACTAAAATTTATCATATGGACGATCCTTCCACTAAGAGGGTGTTTGGTTGGGGAAAGTTGGGACCTAGAATGGGAATGGGTGACTCCCATTCCAACTATTTGGTTGGGGGAGTCCCATTCCGATTCTGATTGCAGGACGAAATGGAAATGGCCCGATCCCCCTAAAACCCAATCCCAACTCTCCTCTAAGGATTCAAATCTCTATTCCAATTCCGATTCCGATTCCGATTCCAATTTCTATTCCAGTCACGAACCAAATGCTTCAGGGGATATGGCCATTCCAATCCATTCCGATTCCGGTAGTGAATCAAACATCCCCTAAGTGTTTTGGCAACATAAGACTCCAAATCATGATAAAAAGAGCCAAAAAAAAAAAATG